>BROG01000673.1:0-35000 GCA_030159075.1 Atrina japonica
GTGATTGGAACACATACTTTGTAACCTAGCAACGGCTCCTCGCCTACACCGGTACTGACTCCCCTCCAGGTAACATACACACTTTGTGCAGCATGGGATGATACATATACTTCCGTCGGATAAAGTATCGGTGCTACAACAGAAAAACGGATCCCCAATATATGTAAGAACATAAGACTTAAGATATCGAATGCATGGTTTCTGTAGTAACTTGAATATATTATTGCAACAAATCTAAATTTTCAAGTATACATGGTCTAAATTTTCTAACTACCCCACCACTGTAGAGTTTTAGAATTATCAAGGATTGAAAGATAATCAAAAGCTTGTGATTTGAAATTTGAAATATTGAGAAGCAATAAAGACCATACAACACCAAAACGAATATCCGTGATTAAATGAACTATTTACCATACTGCAATGTTCGCTGATAAGCCGTTTCACTGATTGGATTAAGTCCTGCGGTATTAAACAGTTGCACGTCGACCACATACCACGTGTTTGGGAGTAATCCTATGACTAATCCACTTGACATCTCACCTCTCCAACTGATTGCGTTTATGATGAGATCCGGATCATACATTTCATAATAATTTACCTAAACAATACAACAAACAAATTGTTAGATATTAACTGAGTTTTAAAAGTACAATTTATCTACGACCTATCGCTGGGATTTGATAATTCCTTCCAAAATGTTAACTTGTTGTTGCTAATTCATTTGTTCATTGTTTGGATAGACGTCATGTTATGGATTAGTTTCAATGCTAAAAGCGGAAGTCTCCGGTTTCGACTTCTTGATTTTGAAATACCAAAGGCATCAAAACACAGTGACCGCTTCTTTGATAAGCACTTGCATATGAAGTGAACGCATGATCTTTCCGGGTGAGACTTAATTCCAAGCTCCTGGCGCGTGAAAGAACATAAAACGTACGTCAGTTCAAGCACAGGTTAAATTTCACCTCAAACCTATTGACATCGCTACATTAAATCACAGGCACCAAAGTAAAAACTTTCATGATATTGACCATACAAATCTGATGAATATTGGACAAACATGAACCTTCGGAAATCCAGAGGTATATGAGTTATCAGTGCTTGTCGGGATGTCAAAGATGGATAAAGCTTTATAAATTTACTGAAAACTTCTTAAAGCCTCCAGGTATATGTTTCCAGATTACAAATTTCTATTGAAGTATGGTATATGTTTTCAGATTACAAATTTCTATTGAAGTATAAAAAGTTTAATTACTTGATAAATATTAGACACACACCCATTACTTATTTTTTCAATATACACCAATTATTATTTTGCTTAAAGGACAAAACTTTATTTATCTTCAAACAATATTTTTGTGTATACATAGTCCACTAATAGCAAATAATCTTCTTCAACTAAGTATCTTTGTGTATTATCCTCTGATAGCTAGCATGCCAGAATTTAAAATACGTGTACTTAGCCAACTAGATGGTTTTAGAAAACTTTACTTTACCTGGTAACCCATTAATGTCCCTTTCATAAGTTCACGTGTGTTCTCTACCTGATCCCAAGTAACCATTAAGGCAGTGCAGTTATACCGCCATGCATTTACATTGGTAACGACACCTATTGGAACTGAAAATATTACAATATTTATAGTTAAATCATTTGTTTGTAAATATCATAAACAAAACTAGAATTCAAAGTCCTCCAAATTGTGTTTTAACGAGTACTTCTTCGTATATGACCGTTGATAGAATCAGGAACATCTCCAGTATTACCAGTTTTATTTTGAAAGTCCAAAAGCCTAAAATGCCGATCCGAAGGTACGCTCCCTTATGGCGACCCGCACGGCGTGACACTCTTCTTCTTCCTAACTGTGTGCGAGTCTGCTACATTCATTACACTGGATGCTTTTATATCATCCCCGACCCACACAATTCACTTTCATTCTCCCATGCTATCACTATCATACATACTTATAAGTCTATTGCTAAGGAAATCTAAATGTACTACTTGTACTAAAAATGATTATTAGATGTGTACATTACACTTATTATGATAATACTAGATAAGATACTTACGGTATTTATTTTCTTAATTATCATTATCATGATTTACATCAGATGTGTTGATATCGAATACTTGTACATAATGTTTGTAAACATATGGAAACAACAGAGTATATCAATTCTGTATTTTGTTTTACATGATAATATAACATTTTTCTTTTTCCTCTCCTTCCTAACTGTGTGCGAGTCTGCTACATCTATTATATTGGGTGCTTTTATAGCATGTGATGAGCTCGAATGAAGAAAAGATAAAAAGCTAAATCTGCATTGGCAATTACTTCCAGGTAAATGGTATGCGTTCGATATTAAAATGACCACACGCCACTCTTCACAATTCAAGAACAGAACATTGCAAAATATTAATGGATGGCTTGACAGGGTTTTTACAACTTGGTTCCTCGATTGTAATAGTTACTACTCGCTAGATGTTTAATCACTCATACTTACTATCCTCGGCCGAATAAATTGTTGATATTGTGGTATTTGGTCCCGGACCGTAGACGTTGAAAGCCTGCGCCTTTACTTCATACGGCAAGTAATAGTTTTCTTTTCCCACCTGAGTTACATATTTACCTATATTTTCATTAATTACCACCTGAAAGGTAAATGAAATGATTCAACAGAAAATTTCTGAAAAAGCCTCAGTGATGTCCACACTTGACGATTCTTACAATATAAATATTTCACAACTTTTTTTTTCCATGATTGCAAGATTTCCCCACTTTTTACGGGGAATGATTTCCTTGTCAACCCAAAGGTATTGAAAAGCAACCCGCTATATGACATTAAAATAGATTTACAACGTAGAACTGCGGTATCTCTTAGAATGCAGAACGTGTCAGACTTAAATAGATCTGCGTAAATCTACATAAACATGTATATTACGCGTAGATCTACATAGACATGGGGCGTGTCTATTTTAGACATGGGAGAAAAATAATCAACCCCTACCTTGAGGGTATGACAAAGGAATCTTAATAATCGGGATAAGATTCTTGAATGACAAAACCTCGGCAAACATCGGATTTGTCATTCAAGAATCTTACTCCCGGATTGAGATTCCCTTGTCACACCCCAAAGATAGGGGTCGATTCTATTATCACCATAAAAACTAAACTGACCAAGTATAACTGTACGTAAAATATTATAAAAACTCAGCTTTGTGTCATAATAATTTCCTTCGCTCAATCAAACTTACAAAGTTTTCAAATACTATGAGCATAGACACCGCGTGGTGATCAATGTCATCACAACAAAAAAGTGATGTTCGTTTAAACGACGTCTAGTTACAAGTAACAGGAGACTTTATACGTTATCAAACGTTAACTTGACTGTAAATATCTACAAGGAGAAATAACTCATGTAGTTTAGTATTACATTATCTGTCTTTACGCGTGATAATTGGTAAAGTTATAAGCCCCATGCGTCTGGGTAATATGTGGAAATTACTCTAGTTACAATGTATGCAGAAAAGGTTTGAACTCATTTTTCTGTGTGTTAGAACTATTTAGTACTTGTATTATATGATGTGCTTATGGTAATTATTATAAACATACTACCAAAGTTATAATGCTCAAGACGATATTGTTTCTGTCAATTACACTTCATCAGTTGAGCTCCAATTTAAAAGTTATGTGTATTTTCTGAAGAGAAAGTGGTATTATACAAGGCCAAATAATATCTCTAAAAATATAGCCGAAATCCGTCTAAGAGTAACCACTGTAAAAAAAAATTACTATCTTAGCTTTAGAATTTTTTTTTGAATTTAAATGATGTTAACAGTGCCAAATATCACTTTAGTATAAGATGAACAGCTGGTACCGAAAGAGATACGCATGTATGATATACAAATATTCAAAACACTCTTTCACAACAGACTATATGGATGATGTAATCATACCTTGATCCACATCTCGGAGCTAGATCTGCGCCAGTATATAATGTATCCTACATCAACACCACCCTGATCATCCGGCAACAGAGGCTGTACACAATAGTAATAGAACAAGCAGTACAAAAACCGAAATATGAAATGTAAAAGAATATATAAACATCATGAATACTGAAAAAATAGTCTGCTTTGAAATCCAGAAACGGGATCAGGTGTACTGCAGTTGTAAGCATACTGTGATATATTTATTAGAAAGAAGAATAAACATCGTTAATAACACTAATGTAAGAATAGCAACCTTATATGTACTCTAGATATGATATGATATCATGCACGTAATATAATTTCAATATTTCAATGTTTAGCGAAATGCAATTATGACTCAATGATTTGATATTTTTAAAGTATCGTTTTTTAGCCTGTGGATGATAGCAAATATATACGAACTCACTAGCCAGGTAATAGTAAGATCACCAACACTCCCTCCGCCACCACCGACTTCGTAAGGCGCAACCACTGGAGCAGCATTCTTCGTCTGATAAACATCTGAGTATAAACAGAACATATTGCAGTTTTCATGGAAACTGTGCAACAAGCATGACTACAAAACAGTGTTTCTTTTAAAAAAAGATATGCGCCGACCGTCATACCATTTATGAATTCTCGTAGTTCAAACAAATATAATTGAATATTACCCACAATCAAAAATATGAAATATTTCTAAATGTCAAAAAATTCAAGTTAAATGAGTGATACATAAACCTCGCAAACAAGTAAACAAAACAACGTGATAACAGACAAAAACATGTCCCTGATATTCGATACCGGTTAAATAAAAATGAACAATACAGTGTTTCTATATGTTATATTATTATATGATTTTATACAAACACTGGTATGAACTCTACATACGTTATCTTAAATTATCAATGATATATATGGAATTCGAAAATGAGCCCTGTGAATTTTGAGATAAGTAATATTTTGTTTACAAGTTCATATACAAACATACGACACACACGTACAACGCACACCAATACAATACATACCCGTGCAACACAAACACGTACAATACATACCCGTGCAACATAAACAGGTGCAATACATACATGTGCAACAAAAACACGTACAATACATATCCGTGAAATACAAAAACGTACAATACACACCCGTTCAAAATCCTACGCGTAGAATACATAACCGTGCAACACAAACACCAACAATACATATCCGTGCAAAATAAACACGTACTATACATACCCGGGCAACATAAACACGTATAATACATACCCGTGTAAAACAAACAAGTACAATACATACCCGTGCAACACAAACACGAACAATACATACCCGTGCAACATAAACACGTAAAATACATACCCGTGCAACACAAACACCTACAAAACATACCCGTGCAACACAAACACGTACATTACATACCCATGAAACACAAACACCTACAAAAATACCTGTGCAACACAAACACGTACAATACATACCCATGCAACACAAACATCTTAAATACATACCCGTTTAACACAAACACATACAATATATACCAGTGCAACACAAACACGTACATTACATACCCGTGCAAAGCAAACATGTACAATACATAGCCGTGCAACATAAACACATACAATACATACCTGTGCAAAACAAACATGTACGATACATACCCGTGAACATAATGAGGTACAATACATACCCGTGCAACATAAACACGTAAAATACATACCCGTGCAACACAAACACCTACAAAACATACCCGTGCAACACAAGCACGTGCAATACATATCCGTGCAACACAAACACGTACAATACATACGCGTGCGTCACAAACACGTACAATACATATCCGTGCAACACTAACACGTGCAATACATATCCGTGAAACACAAACACGTGCAATACATACCCGTGCAACACAAACATATTCAATACATACCCGCTTAACACAAACACATACAATACATACCAGTGCAACATAAACACGTACAATACATACCGGTATAAAAATAAACACACACAATACATACCCATGCAAAACAAACACGTACGAAACATACCCGTGCAACACAATCAGGTACAATACATACCCGTGCAACATAAACACGTAAAATACATACCCGTGCAACACAAACACCTACAAAACATACCCGTGCAAGACAAACCCGTACATTACATACCCGTGAATCACAAACACGTACATTACTTACCCGTGCAACACAGACACGTGTAATACATACACGTGCAACACAAACACAAACAATACATACCCATGCAACACAAACGCGTGCTATACATACCAGTGAAACACAAACACCTATAATACACACCCGTGCAACATAAACACGTACAATACATACCCGTGCAACACAAACATCTTCAATACATACCCGTTTAACACAAACATATACAATACATACCCGTGCAACACAAACACGTACCCAATATATACTTGTGGAACTCAAACACGTACAATACATACCAGTGCAACATAAACACGTACCCAATATATACTTGTGGAACTCAAACACGTACAATACATACCAGTGCAACATAAACACGTACAATACATACCTGTGTAAAACAAACACGTGTAATATATACCCGTGCAACATAAAGTACTTCTGCACCATGTACACCATTCGATGCATACGCACATTGTACAGCCCACGTCCATTCAATGTAGAGCGTATAACCCGCCTTGTACCAATGCAAACCCATACAATCCAAAACTGTACAAATTAAATCCGTACACTGCAAAATGTAAACACACACTCTCTCTCTCTCTCTCTCTCTCTCTCTCTCTCTCTCTCTCTCTCTCTCTCTCTCTCTCTCTCTCTCAGACACACACATACACACACGCGCGCGCGTGTACAACACAAAGATGAACTACACAAACAGGTATAAGACGCAAAGACCTAAAACACACACGTACATGGTAAACAATGCATGACAACGGTTGACAACATATGTAATAGATATCTAAACACGGATATTAGGTATAATGAGTTCTATGGCTTTAAAAACTTTCATTGCTTATAAATGTTACAAACCTGACGGACGACTGGATGTTCCCAAACCATATATATTTGCTGCTTTGATTCTGAATTGATAACCAACACCCGGATGTAGATATTGAATCTGGGCTCTACGTTTATTTGGATCCGCACCGGGAACTATGGAGCTGGAATCTGATATGTCTAGAAAGAGAAACATTAAACGATGGGTTCCAATAGCTCTTTTAAGTTTTACTGGCTATATTGCATTGATACTATTTTTATTATTTACAAACATGTTGTTTAAGACGAAATTTGTTTACCAATGTTAACCACAGCGCATGTTCTTATTGCTAATACATAAAGAGAGAGCGAAAGAGAGAGAGAGAGAGAGAGAGAGAGAGAGAGAGAGAGAGAGAGAGAGAGAGAGAGAGAGAGAGAGAGAGAGAGAGAGAGAGAGAGAGAGAGAATATATTTGAAAACATATAGTGCCAAAGTCCCATGACATCTATTTCAACTAATTAGTCCATACCTTGAAACTTGTAATAACAAATCATAAAGTATTCCGTCTGTACTTATCCGTGGTTAATAATTAATCAGGATAATAGTTACGGTTAAATCTTATGAATAAATGCCAATGTGACATAAAACGTTTTCAGTACTCTGAGATTTAATTTCAAATCGATTGACATTCATTTTAAAATTAAAAGGATTAACTTATGGTCACATAAGTAAAAAAATAAATACATATTTTTGGCAGTTACTGGAACACTGACCAACTATTCAAATCACGTATTGCGTTCATAAACATAAATATGTAAAATAAGTTATTGTTAAATCAACTAAACAGTGACGCCATTGCAGTGTTTATAAAATGCAATTGATTGTAACTTACAATGCATAAAAATTCCCCATTCCTCTTCCGTAGTGGACTTGCCCTCGATCATATGATATACAATTGGACTTCCATGCATAGCTCCTACAGTCCACATAAGAAACATAGACGTCGCTGTGATAGTTCCTTGATCAGCTAATACTAGTCCAGGCTCCCCAGGAGGCCCTGTCCAAGGTAACAAAATATCCCATAGTAACTTTTCTTTTATCAGACTACCAACTCGATACAATTATGTTATAAGTGCTTTTTGACAGTATTATGGCTTTCTTATTTATCATTTTGCATCTTACAATATTTCTATTTATATTTTAAAAACATCAGTCATTGCGAATTTTTAAAAGATGACATGGATGTTGCAGGGAGCTTAATAATCTAAGATGCACTGTTATTTCTTCATTTTATAAAATCACAGATACTGAAGTATTAATCTTCAGGATGTCCAGGAGACAAGTATACAAATCTGGACGTTGGACAAACACAGACCTATGAAAATCCAGAGGTGGGATCGGATACAATGGAGAAGTAATCATCCCTGTTGACTGATCACACACGCCGTTGACAGTCCACAGTTAAATTGAAATGAAATAAGTGAATAATTAATCTTCGTCACAACTAGCACAGACGACTCAACAACCGCTATCGAACAGGCAACTCAACATTTCATTAAGTGAAACTGAGTAACCGTAAACAAGGATTTAATAACGACCGTAATATTTGCGGAACATCGACTATATTACTCCATGTTAAAAAATGTCGATTTTAAGACGTGTTGGTAATTTATTTTTATAAAGTCAAATTAGCACATGATCATCTTGGAACATTTAACCATTATTATCTGTGCAGCTGTGAACAGAATGGACATTGACGATGAAAAGAGGCAAATATATCGACAACGGTAAACGATTTTGCATAAAACCGGTCACATTGGTTGGAACACTAACCCAAAACAGTTAAGTAAGCCCCTGCAGTTGCTTCGTCGAATGTCGTCATTACGGTACATGTATAGTAACCATCGTGTACAAACTGCGCATTTCTGATGTACAATCCTTTAACCGTTTGAGACGAACCCTGAAATGAATGATTTATTTATGTAGTCAGATTAACAGAGAGAGAGAGAGAGAGAGAGAGAGACAGAGAGAGACAGAGAGAGAGAGAGAGAGAGAAAGTTAGTTTGCCTGTTGATATTTGCATATTGCCATAGACATAACAAAATAAACATTGAATATAACTCGTTGCTAACTAATTCCAAATCAGAAATTTCATGATCTTGAATTAAAAATATATCTTTAATATAAATCAACATTATAAATCCTGGTTCGTCATGCTCCTCAATATATGTCGTGGTGTCAAATATTTGACAATCATTTTGTACAATGTATCTTCCCGCAATACATCAGTTTGATCTTCATTAATTAATTTACGTAAAACAGTTTTGAGAGAGTCTGACTATAACACAAGGCACATTTCTATAAGTTGTTTTTGTGTAACTAGCCTTCAGTTTTCAAGAAAATGTCTAGGTTTATCCCTTTGGTAAACATTCAATTAATTAAATATGTGCATGCAATAAATTGTGTTACTGATAATTAATTTTTTAACCCATAATTTATTGACCTTACTACATATTCTCTTATTTTGTGCTAAAATATCTTAAGACACACATGCGTAAATTCATTAGTGCCAGAACTATTGTTATTTTTCAAACTTTCAACAACTTCAGTGGCGGCTATTAATTCAGACACGCAATTATTGTATATACATCCATTATATCATTAAAAATCCGTAGTTTGATTAGATAAATTATTTCAATATACAACAGTACCCAACGAAATATCTAATCATGAATTGTGCTTCATTCAGAGAGAGAATTGATTGGAAAGTTCGAAATAACTGGGAAATGTATACCTGTATGAAATGTAAATCGTTTTTCAGGTTTATCTCTTTTCCATTGAAACTCCATTTGTAGACAAAGTCGAAGGAACTCGCTATAGAAGCTTGACATGACAAAAAGGCCGTACCATTTACAGTGACACGTGCATTTGTTGGTCTGATATTTATAACCAAAGTATCTGAAAAAATCAGAGACATAAATGACAATGATATCCATATATATCTGATAAAGTTTTTAAAACTTTGTTTTGAAAGTTCTGATTAACTCGCATTGATAATGAAAATTCTGAGAAAACCACTGTACCAAAAAGAAGCTAGTCTATCATGGAAAGTTTGAGGCCTTAATTATTATATTTTTATATATCACTGTTTTACATCACATTACAGCTAAACGCTTTTTAGTTATATGATTGATTGGTTAAATATAAAAATTGTTAAATCATAGCGTAGATGTGGAAAATGTAGCCATATTTTGAGACTCAGTTACATATTGTAACCAATTAAGGGCTATATTTTCAAAATGACTGAAAAATTGGCACTGTTATCAAAATTCAATTCTAAGTTATATAACCCTCGGTTACAATATCTAAACCACGGTTATGTTAAATCGGTAGTTTAATTTAACCAACAGACGAACAACTAGGTCCTAGTGATAAAGACTATTTTTGCTGTCCCCAATAGTTCCATATATGTACCAATCTACCTCTATATAAAGACCATTATAACAAGAGACGGATTCTTTTTAGTCCCATCTAAAGATATCGATGTTTTAACTTCCTAATTCGATAGCTTGGCGAAAGAACAATCGCAACTCGTATTCAATGGTATATGACCCAGATTAGTACCAAATACACTCAGCTTACAGACCCAACCTTCTATCTCCCGATCAATGCGTGCTGTTGCTAAGCAAAAACAATATGATTGTATCATTACTGTTATTTAACAAGATATCCTACATGATACATCAAGTTGTCCAGTACTTGATGCCAGACCGAACTGGTTAGTGGCTGTACACGTGTAATATCCAGCATCCCCAATATTCATACTCGTAATAACCAAATTTCCATTCGGTAACAATCTGACCCGTCCGGTCGTATCCGAAGGTGAAAGGCCCATATCAACTCCATTTTTAGACCATTTGTACGTAGGCGCCGGCGCTGCCTCTGGATCACAAATAAATGTTACATTTCCTCCAACGGCACCAAATATCTTTTCTTCAAGTGGACGTTTCACAAATGTAGGAATAAAACCTGAAATTGATGTATGAAATTTGTAACTAAAGTTGTATATTATTAGTTCTATGAAGGGCAAAACGAACTGGGGAATAACTGTATGCCAGTTATGGAGTTTAATACATACTTAATTGTACTTGTCCCACATCTTAATTCGTCATATTTATACTTTCGATACATTCTGGGCAGTGAATTTGGCTTTATTTATTTAGCAGTGACCTGTTTGAGCCCATTGCCTGCTGGCGGCTTTTATTTATTTATTTGTTTATTCTTTCACTGTCCTCAGACAGGATTATTGTTTTTACCAAGAACTCGAAGCTGTCCTTCTGTGAAAGACTTTCCATGCACGTTTGCTGCTGAACATTGGTACATCGCGTTATCTCTCTGGGGATCTAGAGATTCAATAGTCAGCACGTTTCTATTGATCGTAATTTGTCCTGGAATGGAAACTAGTTTTTGTCCATTTCTGTACCATTCATACAAAGCCGCTGGTCTTGCAATCGCTTCACAGCGCCATGTGAACTTTGCTCCTGTATCAACGTGTTGGTCTTTTAAGGGGTAACTGAAGAATGGTTTACCTGAAACGAAGTACGATGTGGATTACTACCAAAATAACAACAGTACATATACATGTTGGGAACAGATAAAATCACTCTCAATAAAGATAAAAGTATCTGTAATAACTTATAAAACATGTATACGAATGTATTAACTGTCAAGTGATTCAAAAACTGTATACAAATCTGGTGAACACTAGGCACTCAGGAACATCTGATAGATAGAGGGGTGGTATGAGGTGCCGTGGAGGAGTAAGGAAGTCAACGTCGACCAGTCAAACCTTCTGTTTATACACAGTCATATTCAACTGAAATACGCGAGAAATAAATCCTCGTCACAATACACGCTTGTCCCCGTCTGACTACTACACTTTGTTCATAGACAGCTGGTATGATCTGTTGAATCTAATAGGTCAAAAGACATATTTATATCGGCCAATCAATTTACGCGTAGTATTCCACAAAAATACCACCAAGTCTTCAAGCTATACAGACTTGATATTTTATGCTACTGTATATGAAAGTTTTAGGCTAGGTACTATCGCAAATAAACAAGGCCTACCGGAGATAGACAAAGTATTCTTTTTTTAAACCAGCTCAGAGTAGACGGTTGATGTTGTATACGTTGTCATGAAACAAAGTAATGTCAAATATCGTTAAAATCCCCAGGACAAATTTCTGACCGAATGGGATTTAGCCGTACCGGTTGGTTCAGAAAGAAACGGAAATACAACCGTGTACCAGTTTAGTCACAATCAATATTGACGATATAACAACTTATCTTGAAAACAAAATACCTGAGAGATAGATCTTTTGTGCCCCATAACTCTGGAATATGGTGACAAATGATGTCAATAATAAAATCATACAGCGATTTTATTTTACTACAAAAAAGCAACACTTGAAATTTGAATGCGAAACCCTGGAACGTTTTACAACAAACACAATTTTGCAAACAAACAGACAGAGAAACAGGCAAACGACCAATAAAACTGAGAAATAATAAAAGAATTCTACAATTTTAGGACAATTGAAAACGATAAATATACTTGCCATGCCTATATTAGTCCCGGTGTACATATAGATGGGGGGTTGCGCTTATATATATATATATATATATATATATATATATATATATATATATATATATATATATATATATATATATATATATTTTTGCTAAAACATAAAATTTTTAGAAATACAAAAAGCAAATAAACACACGTACTTTCGATGGCAAGAGTGTAGTTTTTATGAGTATACGCTAAGGTTAATCTATTGGCATAGCACGTGTAAATTCCTTCATCCTCCAACTGCGCATCCGGTATTGTCAACAGACGATTATGATCCGAAAGAATGGCTTTAGTTGGTAACGGCAACCCGACTCTACTCCACCTGTAGGATATCGGCGTGCTATGTGTGCAAATGATAATAAGAATTAAAGCAGAGGCATCACTGGTGCTCTTTTACAGACTCTCAGGTATATAGATCCATAATTAGTTTTTGCGCATAGGTATTGGTTGGAAATTACTTTGGTGTGTTGAAAAAAAACCACAATATTGACATGCAAGATATATATTTATATTATATAACTCGGTATTTCCATACCTTTTAATTCAATCGCTAAGCTCTTATAGGAAATAAAAAGTATATACAGTCTTGAAATCCAAAAAAGAGACCTTGCCAAAACAATTACTTGAAAAAGATGTGTTTTTCCGAAATCAATATATGTGTTAGACTACATAGATTAGGTTTCAAGGATATTTGGATACTGCATTAATCAAACATAGGATTACGAAACGTTTAGAATCGTTACAACATTACATTTCCTACATCCTATCATTTTATACACCGTCGTAAAGGATTACATGATTATGAACACAAAATATCGACAAAGGCTACAAGAAACCAGAAATCACCGATGAGATGGTTTTTCACATTCATCTGTTCAATAGCACATTATGTAGTAACTTACAATTTTGCGTTTTACTAAAAGCAGTCATCAAAAATAAAGGCCGTTGCAACCAAAAATACTGATTTTCTGGCTCACCCAGCAAGTTCAGAGTAAAGTTAGCATAGTTTACGTACACGTAAATCTAGTTGTAAATCTGCATTTTCACCACATTTTTACAAAATTTTAAAAAAATTTAAAAAATTTTAAAAATTTACAAACCTTTTTCTTATCCATATATACAGCATGTCAAAGGAAGATGATATGCAGACTTTTAATGGGGAAAACATAATAAATTATAAAAATACATACGTTCCATACGCCAAACATTCCAAGTATACACTCGCTCCTCTGATCGGGGTAGCTGGAAATACACCTATGAAATCATTTGATATTTCTGGGCCCCAATTTGTGGCAACTGGAAAAAATAACACATATTATGACACAGTTTGTGTGAGAGAGAGAGAGAGAGAGAGAGAGAGAGAGAGAGAGAGAGAGAGAGAGAGAGAGAGAGAGAGAGAGAGAGAGAGAGAGAGAGAGAGAGAGAGAGAGAGAGAGAGAGAGAGAGAGAGAGAGAGAGAGATTTCAGCAGCGTATATGATGTCTCCAAATTTACATACCAGCATTGGTTATTTTCAATGGTATAGGTAAACTGGTGCGACTTGGAGGCTGAATTGTTCCTATCGCTGCACCATTGTTGGCTATGAGTTTGGTTATACAACGGTAGTCCCCCTCATCAGCTTTAGAAACTTCAGAAAAATATAGTTTGCCATTCTTCGAAATGAATATATGTGGATTGAGATCAGGCCTCACAAAATGGGATGTTCCTTTATACCATTGATAACTTATCGCTAGAACACAAAGAAACATATTATGCTATATCCACACATGAGAGTTATATAATTTTTATAAAACCACATATCAATATCGTTTGTAGGAAATATAAAACGTACCGATATCAAAGGTTGACAAGAAAGCAATATACAATTTTTAAAAGTATATATACCAAATTGTTAACAGTTAGGAAGCCAGGAAAACAATATACAAATAATAAAAAGTATAGATACCAAAGTGTTAACTGTTAGGAAGCCCAGAAGATGATATACAAATATAAAAAGTTGAAATACCAAAGTGTTAATCGTTAGGAAGTCCAGAAAACGATATACAAATATCAAAAGTAAAGATACCAAAGTGTTAACCTATAGGAAGTCCAGAAAACGATATACAAATATCAAAAGTAAAGATACCAAAGTGTTAACCTATAGGAAGTCCAGAAAACGATATACAAATATCAAAAGTAAAGATACCAAAGTGTTAAACCTATAGGAAGTCCAGAAAACGATATACAAATATCAAAAATACAGATACCAAAGTGTTAACCGATAGGATGTCAATAACATAATTTACAAATATAAAAAGAACAGATACTAAAGTATTAACCGATAGGATGTCAAGAGGATAATAAACAAATACATGTATAAAAGTACAAGTACAGAAAGTATTAACCATTAGTATGTCCAGAATACAATATCAGATACAAAATGGGCAAATACCAAATTTTTAACCGTTAGGAGGTTCGGACATATTATACAAGTAAGAACATTTGACAGACACGGTACCCTAGAGAGGTGTCATAGAGAAGTAAGCATGCCGAATGGTTACATCCACAGTGAGGCAATTTTAAATCAAAACAATGCATGAATAAATTCTGGTGACAATAGTATTGGAACTGATGTTATACATTGACAAACAACTTGCAATACTTTAATTGCAAATTGCAGTGCATCGCTGACCTTACAAATTGCAGTGCATCGCTGACCTTCTCAACGAAAGTTTGCTTTATCTATTTATCGGGAAGAAACTTATCGATATCAAAATCTAACAAGTATAAAGTACGTTTACTGAGTTACATAAGAAATTAATAGGCTTAGTTTTGAAGAAAAATAAATCATTTATTTTTAAAGCAAAACAAAGCTACGTGAAATTCGAAAAAGCTACAAGATGATGTCAGTCAAAATACATACGAGCTACAGACTAAAAGTCGTAAACCTCAAGTGTATTCAAAATGAACATATATATATATATATTACCTGGTTTAAATGTTGGTGGCATGCAGTTAATGACAGCACTTTCGAAGGCATACGCTAAAACGTCCGCACGTTGTACGTTGCTGAAATCACCAAGCACTGTTATGAAAAAAAAAATATTGCAAAAGTTAAAGAAATGCAGTGAAGCAAATGTCACACAGTTGTAATACAATTTTAAGTAGACATTCCAAATTTATCTTTTTTTCATCGAAATATAACGAAATACATGTATATGCTATCACACAAAATTGTTATCATGTTTTTCTTTTCTTGACACACACTCACACACACACACACACACACACACCCACACACAAACACACACACGGATATATATATATATATATATATATATATATATATATATATATATATATATATATATATATATATATATATATATGTGTGTGTGTGTGTGTGTGTGTTTGTGTGTGTTTGTGTATGTGTGTGTGTATTATGACGTTTAATTTACACATAATATCTGTATTCATTACTGTTAGGTAGCACAGATCAACAAAGTTAAATTGGCACATGTTTAACAAACACAGCGAGTTTTAATCTAATCATAACACGGGTGACAGACTTGTTTTTGGCACAAAAATGGTGCAGATCTGTAGTACATGGTGTCACGTATGACCTGTGCATCTCTATTACCTTGGAAGATATATACAAGTAACTGAACGTTTGAAGTGATCGTTTTGTCTATACATGAAGTATATTGATGTTTCTACACTTAACAACAGTTTAAAGCAATACGGATTTGAACTCTGACTTCCAGTCCGATTTGAGTATTTACTTTACTAAATTCATTCTCGTTTACAGCATAATTATTCCAGCCATGTGCTAAAATTTCATTGAATACACAGTCATAAGTGAATACATAACATTTCCATTGTGCCAGCCACAGCATGTCAGCGTGTTTAACAGTCACTTTTGTAGAACGTTATTTCAATGGTTCGTTGAAAAAGACACTACATAAAGAAACATCATCGAATGACTAAAAAATACTCCTAGGATGTTTACATATTTTGGAGATATGTTTAGTGAACGACAAAAGAGTTCCAAATATGACGAAATTCGAATTTTTTGTCACTAACGAATATAGTAAAATAAGTAAATGATGAATTCCTACTTCCGAATGAAAGGTCCATTTCATTGCTCAGAACCAATCCCATCTCATTCTGGATCGTACAATAGTATTTCCCAGCATCCAATGTTTCAACAGGATATTGAATTGAAAGCTTTCCATTTGTGACCGTGTATCGCGAATCAGTTCCCGCATTTATCTCTTCTTGTATTCCTCCCTCGTTAATGTGCATGATCTTGTACACTGGAGACGGAACCGCATATGCAATACATTCAAATGAGGCAGTCAATGCGTCGCCGACGGCTATGAGACTCCTGGGCTGGATAAGAATTTGGGGCCCTCTTGGGACAGTAGTCGGGTCTGATGTTTCTTCACCATAATCTGTAGAAAACATGATACTTGATATGAATTAAATAAGGTCAAAATATACATCTTCAGAATACCATACAAATCTGAGGAATATTGGACAAATGCTACCTCTGGAAAGCAGAGGTGGGATCAGGTGTCATGGAGGAGTAAGCATTTCGTTTTAACCGGCCACACCTGCCGCGAGTCCTCAGTCAAATACAAATGAAATGAGTGAGAAATAAACCCTCGTCACCATTGGTACAGACAATACAACGACGACTAACATGTATCTCAACATTTCATTTGGTGAAACAGAGTAATTCCAAACAAGACCATTGTACTGACCGTTTTGCGGAACATTGACATCAAACGTGATTGTTATCATAAATAGCCCATGAATGAGATAATGAAAAAGTGGCTACTTGTCGTGAAAATATGATTTCCTTTGACATCAGTTAAAACTATTTTGTTCAGGTATTTATTTTCGATATGCAATTTATTCTTTTGTCTTCTTGAAACGCTCCATTGTTCGGATTAAAAGTTAAAAACAACGTTGAAACTTTTGAACTTTTGAGCCTTACTACAAGAATATTACATACAAAAAAATTCAGATACCAAAGTATAAATCTTTAGGATGTCCAGGATATTGATACAAATTTGGTAAAAAATGAACAAACACGAGCCTCTGGCCATCAAGAGTCATGGAGGAGTAAGCATCCCCTGTTAACCGGTCATATCCACCGTGAATCCACAGTCATATCGAAATAAAATACGTAAGGAGCGAATCCTCTTGTCACAATTTGTAAAGACAACAACCGCAACAAGCAACCGAACATTTCACTTAGTGAAATAGTGTAATCGCAAATAAGATTATTATACCGACCGTAAAAATCAAAAACGGTTTTTTATCATCCCTGTGTTAATAATTTGTCAGTTTACTTCTGTACATGAAATGTTCATATGTTGAACACACCTGGCATATCGGATTATATCTGAAATATAAACTCGATATGCAAGTGATTTTGGGATATTACAAAGTACTTAAATGTGGAAAATTACGATGGGAAAGTATCAATTATCGCATTTGTCGAATAGATTAGATGTTATTTTCCCTTCTGTGTCTACAATAATTGAAATGTCTAAGTATGAAGCGTTTGCGCTTGATTAAGTTGTATCTTTGATATCTAGTTCACAGCTTATTTAATACCGATAATATCGGCTAAGTCGAAATCTGCATTACTAAACAGGAAAACTTGAGATTAGTCAAACGACTTGCGTAGTTTTGTACATTAAGGGCACTGGAACTAGAGAAAAGTACCACTGGTGTAGAAATATCATTTTAATTATAACATGAACAAGATCTATAAGAATTGTTTGGATGAGAGGGCATAGGTAATGTTGAAATAACATTTGCCCAGTCCTTTTCCATGATTATCACAAAACACAAAATTAACAATAGATCCATAACCTGAAACACGTTCTATTAGAACTTGTTTAGTACCTGTAAATTTTCTTGTTGTATATGAATAGAATTCAGACAAATAAGCAAATCAATTAATTGATAAAATATTACCGAAATCTCTGTCTTCCTGTAGAATACGATAAGCCTCGTCTTGACCTATCTCACAGATATAGGGCAGGGTTGAGGATGACGATTCTCGTCCCCAAAGGTACTGATACACTATAATAATAATAATAATAATAATAATAATAATAATAATAATAATAATAATAATAATAATAATAATAATAAAAAAAAATAATAATAATAATAGTAATAATAATAATAATAATAATAATTTGTTTGTTTATTGTTGTTTAACGTCCCACTCAAGAATATTTCACTCATATGGAGACGTCACAAAATGCCGGTGAAGGGCTTCAAATTTTGGCCTATGCTCGGCACTTAACGCCATTGAGCAGTGAGGGTTCTTTAACGTGCCGACACCTACTGTGACACGGGGCCACGGTTTTTACTGTCTCATCCGACAGACAGGAAACCAACCTGACGCCGGCTGGACTCGAACTCACGACCTCACGTTTAAGAGTCGAGCGCGCTACCGACTGAGCCAGGCCGGCTTTTATGATAATAATAATAATAATAATAATAATAATAATAATAATAATAATAATAATTCTGTGTACTATGTAAAATGGTTTCTGAATGCCATTTTTGACTTCAAGTGATCTTGTTATGGTCTTTAAATTTTGGACTCGATTTGGATGATATTCTGCAAATTAAAAACACAACGGACAGGGGGTTCTTAAAGAAATATATGATCTAATTGCTACTAATTGCGTTAAAACATACGCGCTTTAGTCCGTAATAAGGTACATTTGATATTTGATATCACGAGTAGCTTCTCACGTATCTGAAAGTCATAATTGTATGTCCTTAAAACAGCAAGAGAAAAACCTTTGGTGTTCCTGGCTCGTGTCACACAATTTAAACACTATTAGAGTGTGACTGAGAAGAGGGAATTTCCGGAAGTATGCTGGGTTCAAGAGCAAAGCAAGATTACAATTTACCGAGGGAAAGAAAACCAACTTTCTAAAATCATACTGTAAAACTTTCTAACATAATCATAACAAAGCAAGGTACCTGGGAAAAGTCGAACAAAATTTCCGAGGGTATGCTGGAAAATGTCCTCATACATTCAGAGAAAAACCATATCACTACCTAGCCTGGCAAACATCCTATCATAAGAAAAGTCATGGTTACAAAGTTTCTGGGGAAAGACCACCAGCACAAACGTTTTTACAAAATATATATCAAAGAAAATACAAAGAAAATTTTCCATCATGTTACCAAGAGACACTATACACATCAAAATTATAACTTGGCTAACCGAATCTAAACGACAACCGTAAATCTAAACATAACCCATGACATATTCATCAGAGGGGTATAAAGGCTGGTGTTTTTATTTAATTATTATTCTTTATTTGGTATAATAGATTGTTATCTTAATCATTTTAGGGATATAATGTACCATAAAATGATAGACAAACTGATTTCTTATTTGACAAAAATAGATATGATGGTAGTGGTATTATGCATTTGAAAGACAATAGAAAGTTCAGATAATATTTTTCTGAAGTTATAGTAAATATATATAAAGATAATTTCTGTTTATTTACAGTTGTTAGAAATACTTCAGTAACTAACACCGGACAGCATGTAGACTGTGGTCTTTTTAGCGTTACACAACGTTCACTCCTTGCCCCACTTGACGTCACATCGATTTTACTCAGTCGGTGTTACATATTAATTTCAAAGATGATATTGTCAGGACTGAATTGGTTATAATGATAATCTAAGGTTACGTAACAAAGGATTAAACAGCTGTTGAGCAACGTAACTTTTAACCCTAGGTTATGTAACCTATCGGTTGCCATATTTAACCGAGGTTGTATTTAACAGTTGATTAAATTTAACCAATAGATGAACAACTGAGTCCAGAAGATACTGGGTTAGGATCAGGTACCATGGAAGAGTAATCATCGCTATTGACTGGTCACACCCTAACGAGTCAACAGTCAGATTCCTATGGAATTATTGAGAATATAGTCTCGACACATGCGGTACAGACGATTCAATTAGCGCTATATAAAAGGTAATTCAACTTTTCATTTAGAAGTCGATCTGACCCAGTCGGTAGCGTGCTCGACTCTTGATCGTGAGGTCGTGAGTTCTAGCCCAGCCGTCGGCAGATCGGTGTCCTGTCTTTTCCGTGTCACAGTAAGTGTTGGCACGTTAAAGAACCCTCACGGCTCAATGCCCTTAAGTACCGAGCATAGGCCAAAATTTGAAGCCCCTCACCGGCATTTGGTGGCGTCTCCATATGAGTCAATGATTCTTGAGTGGGATGTTAAACAACATAAACAAACAAACAAACAAAAATTTCTTTTAATGAAACATAGTAATTGCAATCAAGATCATGTTACCGACCATAAAATATGCGAAATATTTGTTTATAATTCGACCTGGCATGTAGATTCATCTATGAGATATAATCACTAAATGCAGGCAAAAAGGGTAGTGCTACATAAATGTGGAGAACTAACGATAAAAAAGCCGAAATGTTTGTCGTATCGTATGGCTTTGTTGTAAGTATAATTTTTGACAGTGAATGAAAACAGAGGTCCCTTGTCAAAGTAGGTGTCGTCACGTTAGAGAACCTCACTGTCCAATGACATCAAGTGCCGAGCACAGGCCAAACCGGTGAAGTTTCCATATGAGTGAAAGATTCTTGAATGGGACGTTAAACAACAATACTACAACAGTAAAATGTCCAAGTATCCAGGAAATTAAAAAACGGTTTCCCAGTAGTAAACTATTAAACGTCCACATATAAATAGAGCAAAGAGGATTATACAATATATCTGCAAAAAGGAAATGTACAGAAGAAGAGACATTTTAGCCGGCAAAACATAGAGCGACTTCCGGAATTAAACTATAAAATTTTCTTACATAATAAGAGACAAAAGGGTGACAATGTAGAAGGGAAAAGACATACGGCTTTCAGGAAGCGGAAATGAAACTCATAATGACCAGAGGTACTTGACGGCGTGGATTACACTGTTCATTTAAATTATGAATATCATCATATTAACTGTATGACAAGTGTCTTATTTGATACATACCTCCATATGTATACACTATATGTTGTCCTGGTTTGTTTATCTCGGCTTGATTTAGCCAATAAGAATTATCATAAGCAACTGCTGTTCCATCACCCTCCCACCGAAGATCTTGATTTGTCAAATCGTATATTATACCGCTGGTATACCATCGGTAACTAAAAGAAGTAAAATGTTTTGAATGTTCCCTCTATGCGACAATCAGAACTTAAAATCTATTATTATATATTGTATCAACTTTGTAATGTCTTTCTGTTGTTTCGTTTATAGTCAACCATATTTGTTTAATGTTTTTCTGTCATAATGTTCTTGACACTATGTATCATTCATTTATAAATATCAGATCATCAGTAAAATCCTGTAAATCCTGTTCGTCAAGTGTATATTCGTCTTACTAAAATTAGCATAGGTATATGGTATATATATATATATATATATATATATCATGTCAGTGTTACGTAATATTGATAAGGAATACATTATACGTACAATTATTGTGTGGGTCTGACGGCAACAGTAAGTTTGTTGGCATCCGAGGTCTTGACTATTGCCCGACGCGAAGCGGACCCAGAAGCTTTTGCCCTCAGACACAGTTAATAATTGTTTTATTATATGAAACATTCCTTTTTAGTTCACAGTAAAATTTCCTTAAGAAATTGTTCAAACATTTGTCGCTGTACACTACCAGATAATCTACAGATGTACAACTACTTGTTAAATAACCTCCAAGAACTTCACAGTGACCTTTATAACATTTGCTGTGTTTTTACTGTCACGGTCGTTTTAAATTTTGGTCAGCTGTTCCTCATCGGAACTAGCGAAGCGTTTGATGCATTCATTGTTTATACCAGAATCAGCTGACTTACGTAAAAATACGTCCAGGTTCGCCGTGGCGCTTGAACATTAACCATTCAAATTGCAGTTGTATCAAAATTGCGATAAATCCGAAATGTCACCATGGGAATCACGCCAGGGACGACAGTAAAAATTAAAAGACAGGGTAGGAGAAGCAGTTTTTGTAGGCAATGTTGAACAGCAAGATTGTTACTTAATTTTTCTTAAAGTTTGTATAGGGAATTTTAAACATGAATATAACAAATCACATTGTCTTCATACTACACACACGATTAGCTTTTGTGTGTACAAATACATATTTATGTAGTATTGACTAACATCAGTATGTTCCAACAGCCACCGTTATATCCTCCTTGACATGAGGTAGGTAGCTTACAGTTAGCTACTTAGAGTCTTCGTTATGGTTGTATAAACACCATTCTGGTGGTATTGGTACGATACTACTATTTCTTACCATCTTGATTGGTCAATCGCAGATTTCAAAGAGGCGAAAGACGATTACCTCTTACACACTAACAGAAATGTATCTATAGGTAGAAAATTCCCATGTCGAATGGGATTAATGTCGATTAAATTCACCAGATAGATATAACACATTTAGGTAAAATAGATAATACGTACTCTGACTGATCATTTGCAAGTAGCCACTGACCAATAAATGTGTGTTCCGGACCATCATTAACACTTACTAAGGCTGCACCGTGTACCTTACAAAGAAAACAAACTTGTGATACATCATAAAGTTTCATTTCACAAGAATTCATGTATTTTCTAAATGATTACCTTTAGAATCATCTTCGGACTGTGAAAGTTATTTATTTCTAAATTACAATATACAAGTCAAATTTTTAAGGGACGTCAATATAATTAAAAACGAAACACCAAATACTTACACCACATGCCTCTTTTGCACCGACATACGTTTGGTAAGGGTAAAAGGTGAAGAGATAACATTTCCCGCCATATGTAACCCAGTCGAGAGGACAACCTAAAAGTGAAAGAATGAAATAAGTCTACATCACAGTTGCTAAAATAATGATAACATTTCCCGCCATATGTAACCCAGTCAAGAGGACAGCATTAAAGTATAAGTATAAATAAATGAATGAAGGAGGAGTTTATGGGATATATTGGGTATGTTGGGTATGTTTGACCAGGCGACTCAATAGGTAGAACAGCCACATGAGTTGCAGGAGGACTGTGTTCGAATCCTATTCTGGTCGTGCAACTTTAACTTCCTATTTCATTTCAAAGGTCATGATGTAATTCCAATCATTAAACTTCCTAGGGTATTGCGCTTTAAATTATCATTACATAATAGCATTCTGATCGTGAAGGATTCCAAGTAGGGGAAAACTATTATGTTTGCTTCTGGAAGACTTTTCCCGGAGACATTAAAACCGGGTTTTCATCCCATCACTAGAGCTTGGACTTAACCGTATATTTGAAGAGTGACAGAAAAAAAAACATTAGAAGAAAATTAGCCTGTAAGAGCCATATACACCAGCTAGATATTCATCAATCTCTAAGAGAGAATTGCCGTCCCTTGCACCCTGGATCAATCTCTTTCGACGTCTCGATTTTGATAAAATATATAGATGTACTCTAAATTTCTCTACTTATGAGCTATTTAGCATTTTACATATATCTCTAGTTTTGACATGCAATAAAATACTATTTGAAGCGAAAATACTTTTTTAAAATGGCCATAAATACAGGGACTATATTTTTGTGCAAAGGACCACTGTTTTGAGTAATTTGGTCTTTATAATCATTCTGTTGGTTAAAGGACCATGGGTTTTTGCGCAAATTTTTATGCGTTTTATTGATCGAGAGTGAAACGACTGACAACTCTATGTAAGAGGTTGAGTGTCCATGTGTTTTTATAACAGTGTACATAGAATAGATGTTCATATTTTATATGTGTCATACCAGCTTACTAGACATTTGTGTGTTACAAGTGTCTTTCACATTTAAGATATCAACACTTGAACCACCACAATAGCCATCCATATCCGTTTAAAACTTGGCAAACGTGAAAACAAAAGAAACTTATACTTACGAAATAATTGTGTTAAGCACACATTTGACAGCCATAGGAACACAAAAGCTGACAAAAGTCTGAAAATAAAATTGTCCCGTAATTAAGTATATAACACACGTGTATCAATATATTTTATTAGCATCGCAGATTGTAATCACGTTACCGTACAAAAAGAAATAGGTTGAACAAATGTACACATAGGTAAAGGGTGTTATATATATATATATATATATATTTATATATATATATATATATATATATATTTATATATATATATATATATATATATATATATATATATATATATATATATATATATAGAGAGAGAGAGAGAGAGAGAGAGAGAGAGAGAGTAAAAAATATAAAAATTCCAAAGCTTAAACGGTATCGTTGACCACGATTTCAAAGATACCTTGCCCCTATTTGAAATCAAACAGCTATATAATTTACCTGGACACATAATGCAGTGATAGATTTAACACCCGACGCTGTACAAAAATGTCATAGCAGTATATAAAACACACATATCGATCACTACTGTGACAATATTTACTATGGACCTTGGGTCACGAAGGGTGCACTATGTGTACATAAATCATATCAAACACAAAAGTTGAGACAAAAAGGCGCCTAAAATAATGCAATGATGGAGAGTTTGTCGGTGTCTAAATATGTATTAGCCAATTACGTAATGCACCAGCCCTCCATCATATGATTCGGCACTTATTTCTTCGTCACGTAATTTGACATAAATTTTCACATCTAGACTATAACCTGTTGGTTCTAGTTCCAGACAACAAAAAATCGCCATTTCCCCGTGGTCCAGTGTACGCTTTCCAGAAATGTTCACTTAAAGCCCATAGTTAATTATCACATTGCGACTAATTTTTATTCCGGCCAAATATTGCATTAAATTGACATGCGTATCATTTATCAACAATAAATTGAGTTTCAGCAAACACATATGCATGAGCATCATGAGGGAGTCCAGAAAATATTTGAATTTTAAAAGTTTTGGGAAATCTTTTTCTGGATTCCAGACGTGTTGATAATCTGTAAAAAAATTGGTATGTCATAAAGTGTGGGGAGGGGACGGCCCGTAACGCCCCCGTATCAACGTCTACATACATGTAATGTATAACAAATTGGAAATACATAATTTACAATTTTAATACAAACTTTGTCAAGTTTACGAATACATTTTCATATTTATACAAACTGAGCAAAAGAAAACGAAAATTTCTTTACCGAAATGATGGGCAATAGGGAATGAAGAGTACGTAATGTAATTGTTTTGGCCAAGCAAAGCGAGGCGTGAAAAATTTGTTAATTCATTTTTATCAATTTTCCAACTTTGTATTAAAATTATATAGGGTTTTTAAAAACAATTTTATTAACATGTGCGCTTTTTAGGTGATTTTACAGTACAAAGCGTCCAAGGGGAGGGGGGCGTAAGCCCCTAACGCTCCCCTTGAATTCGTCACTGACTCACTTTGACCTAAAATTCATACAACAAAGTTGTCTCTTTCAACTCGACCCTACAATTATTATTATATTATCATTGTTATTATTATTATATTATCATTGTTATTATTATTATTATTATTATTATTATTATTATTATTATTATTATTATTATTATTATTATCTATTCGCCCCGATTTGTGCAACACTACCAATTCGGCCAACTCGCCCCATCCGTAGCGACATGAGCAACTCACCCAAAAACTCAAGCCAGCCCTGATAAAAAACAATACCCACACCAGGCTCTAGTTTTCAAGTTAAATATTGAACAAGATGCAACAGCATTGCTTATACCAGGGTCCATTTTCAGCGTTGAATATGAAACCGGGTCAAATAGCAATTATCATAACTGGGTTCATTTGCAACGTTGAACCGGGTCAAAAAATATCCACATCAGGATATGTTTTTCACGTTGAATATTGCACAAGGTGAAACAATATTGACAATGCAAAGGTCCATTTTCAAGGTTAAATATCGAAGCAGGTCAAATTGTATATCACGGTCCATTTTCAACGTTGAATATGAAACCGGGATAAATAGTTATACTCTAACGATAGGTCGAGGCAAATTAATATGTTCGAGTTTAAAACAACCGGGTTTGTGGCATGAATTTTAGGTCAAGCAGAGTAGGTCGGTCAAGTCTGTGTTAAACGGCCATTTTGAAATGGTAAATTTTCAACATACCATTCGTTGAGAATTGACCCCAGCAACTGTCGTTTAACAACGGCACGATCCATTTTCAACGCCATTCCGGATCCATATTCAACGTTGAAAATCGGTAGTACAAAGCCCGATTACATATTTACAGATGAAGCGACTACCGAATATCCTGAAAATTAGTCGGCGTATCATGTTTTCACTTACTTTTTATTTACCATATTGTGAAAACATAATTGTATCATGTTTTAATTCTGTTTAATCCCTGGCAAATCAAAAGTAAATATCCTCAAAGGCAACATTAACACAGCTAGTGTAATTTCAACCCAGAGTTATAATGTGAAAGGAGTCTGGAATAGCACGTGGCTACAAGTTCATTTATATATTTGAATCAATGCAAAGCCTACATGTTTACTTTTAATGCAATTTATTTGTTTTGTTGTGTTGACAATTAAGTGTCATAACGTATATTATTCTCTATTAACATATATCTACCCTCCTGTAGTCAAACACTGATTTGACCATTTTTTCTAATAACACTATTTCTAACGTTTATATACTGACAGTCTATTGACGTATTTTAAGTAAAGGATCAAGTGATCAGATTTACCCATTTGCCTCGAGCGTTATTTTTCCAACACAAAACGAATGATTGAATTAATTATACATTTCCATAATAGGTTAAAATTCTTACCTCATTTTTAACGGAGTATGAATACATTTAACATTTCAAGATGGCGATCATGTTTATCATGTGCATTTGTCATTTTATTGTTTTACAGCATTGTAAATTATGGCCAGGTTTTCCACTTGAGGGCTGATTTTACAATATCATTGAGTCATGTTTATTGGACAAGAGTATACACAGATATAGCAAGTTTGTGGGAATTAGAATTCATTTCTAAATAAAGAAATGTAACCTTACAGTGTGAATTGATTCTGCTTTTATGATTTGTTTATTTAAAGCATAATCATTTTTTTTCAAAATAGTCAAACAAACTGTAAACCATTTTGATACCTTACAGTGTACCACACAGATATCCAGGGATGAAAGGGTTAAATCAGCGATATATAAAGCCTAACGACCCTATTATATCACTGTGAATTGATTCTGCTTTTACGATTTGTTTATTTAAAGCATAATCATTTTTTTCAAAATAGTCAAACAAACTGTAAACCATTTTCATACAAAATTATTATTATATATTTTTTTTTTTTTACCAAGATATTAAAACTAATTATTTTTATTATGGGATGAATGCCTTACATACATTTTGTATGCTGAAACTCACAAACACGCAGTAGTTGCAGCACAACAACAAAATAGCCGAAGCTGTTGGTTGTGTGGCCTGTAAATAATTCAAGAAATCAAAATTAGTTGAAACTTACACTTTTAATGACTGAAATAATATGATGCTTAATGAACTTTTTAATATCTTGGTACCAACGTAGACCTGAGTAACTTTTCTTCCAAAAATGCTTACAAGCGTTGCGAATAAATTAATCAAAATACAAACTGGCGGTTGTGACGACAGACAATCAAAATGACAAATTTAAAATCAAAACCTAAACACTAGCTGCTACTAGTTACTACTAAAGTAATATTTCAGAAAAATTACAAAGTAAAAACTTGTACTTAACATCACTCACAATAAAATACAAATATATTTCTGACTGATCCAGATCAGACGCGCACTAAACAATGATCACCCGCGTCTGGGGATGCCAACCGATTATTTCGAGTGTACCACATATTCTCACTGCCAAAAATTTACAATAGAGAGCTTAATAAAAAAAAAAGACTTTAAAGCATACAGATAAAATCCAGGTCAGTTTCCAAACACTAAAAAAAATTACATCTATATACCTCCTATGAACAGGGTCAATATCAATCACGATATATAAAGCCTAAATGATTCTTCGATGAACAAAATAATTCACGATGTGACCCGAAAGTTGGGGAACTGGAAACTGTGATAATATATAAGTGAATTTATAGTAGGATGGGCACAAGGGCAAGTGCAGTACTGGAATCTTGACACATGAGCCACCTGAAGTGAGTTCTAAATACACAACAGTATGTTTGTTTTGTTTTGTGCACTGCTTTAACATGGTTGAAAAGATTTTGTGCAGGCACCAAACAAATATATTTAACTTTCTGTCATATTCAATGCAGTATTTCTATGTCGTAATCGTAATATGTTAGTGACGGATGACCTATAACCCGCGAGTTCAAATCAAGTAATGTTAGATAATTGATTTTTATCCACTTAAAATAAATCTTTTTGTCGATTTTTACTTTAGGCCCGATGTCATCAGATTCACTCAGTACTAAAACTAAAAATTTATTTGTGGATGTTACTGGCTACGCAACGCAAAATTATATTGTGGAAATGTTGAGTTGCCTTTTCGTTGGCGGTTGTTGAGATGTCTGTATTCCAATTGTGACGAGATATAATTCCTCACGTGTTTCATTGGACTTATGACTGTGGACTCACGGCGGGTATGGAGAAGATGAGGTAAAGAAAATAGAAGGTACATGTAAGAAACCGGTCGACAGGGGCGATGCTTACTCCTCCATGGCACCTGATCCAATTTTGGGAGGTGTTTTCCTCTTGGTTTCCAGAGGTTTCCGTGTTTGTCCATTTTTACCGGATTTGTATCTATGTCCTGGACATCCTATTGATTTATCATACTTTGGTATCTGAGATTTTTATCATTCTCTCTGGCTAATTTATTTAAATCAGATCAAATGGCCAATTTGTGCTAGTTTGTGGGTGATAGGAACTCAAAGTTTGGACATGAAATTACGTACAAAATGATTTTGCTTCTCATAAAATTGAAAATAGATATAGCGAATCCTTGGCCAAAAATGGTACTCAAAATTTGATGAGGTGGTTTTCTGTACACTAAAGTTACCTTTTCATCCGGGATTCATTTGATTGGCTGGTATATATAGAATCACTTAACTCGAATATGATCAGTGTTTATATTAATAGTTACTTCTTCTCCTCAGTCGTCAAAGCTTTGCCTCCATAAGCAATAACAATTCTATACATTGATGTGGCTATTTTAGCATGATATACAATTTTGGTTTTCTCAGAATCTACTTCTACTCCGAAGAAATGTCTGTAAAGTGAGACCAGCTTCCCTTAACTTTCTAAACACTTGTTCTAGATCATGCAAATTGAAAAATTGAAAATTATTTGCGTTTTTAAATTTGTGAATATTTGGGCTTTAGCATCGCCAATGGCACCATAAAATCGTAAAAAATGCCATTCAGAATTTGAAGGGGCTTGATCTCCTTCGAAATCATAGGCGAAGTCCGGTAAAATTGAGTTATGAAATCAGTAAATATGGTAACTGGGGATCCATGACTATGAGCCATTGTCTCAGAGCGTTGATGCCATGTGATTAGCCAGTACCTAGTTTAGGTTCTTTGCCCTAAGTATTAACCCACACAGATACTAGCACCTGTCCTGTACTCAAATCGAACCCAAGATCTTCTGCTTCCGATACAAATGCGCTGATTGACTATTCTAACGCGTGCTTCTTACCTTGGTATGTTGTGATTTTTAACCGGATTTGTATCTATGTCAAATTTATACTTTGGTATCTGAGATAATTTTATTTAAATCAGATCCAATTTACAGTTAACAGAAATGTTTTTATGATCGAAAAGATAAATATATTATTTATTTATGAAATTCTGCAAATGAGAACGTTCAATGACTTTTTTTATATTTTATTCATTTACCTACATTGCCTACCATATGCTTCCGATAAATGCATAACGCGTGCTTCTTATAATTTGTGAATATGAAACATTCGTGATGATCGAAAAGATAAATATATATGAAATAAACTTTTACCTAATAATATTTTAACATAGTGCAAAGAAACGTAATTTTTATCACAATGTCTATTAGTTCTGTTTGTGATTTTGTGAGAATGTTTGCTAGTTTAATTGCGGAAGACCGTTCGTCTCTCCCTAAGTATATTGTTACCAAATCATTTTCTCTACCATAAAGAACTGACCGCCATCAAATGGCTGAGTAATTAGTGATTGTTGCGTAAAAGAAATTTCAAAATTCCTATTCAGAAGATTATATTCGTTGTGTTTTGCTGGTGAAGCAGGAGTTATCTCGCTTTGCATACTTGACTATGAAACACTCGATAAAAGTTATGTAAATAAGAAGAAATCGTCTAGATCATACGAATCACATATAATCATATAACAGGTCTGAACATGACCAGAACTAGGCCTAGACTTTTGTATAGATTGTTTTATTAATTATACAAAACCTTATCAAGCTGTACTCCACATCGGGCAATGCATTTGCCTTCCAATATTATGACTTATTGTAATGATCTGTATCAGTATAGCATAAAGCCTAACGTTTTATATATCGCTGTCTGTAGGTAGAGAAAATACTTCCATTTCAAATACATTTGTACAAGTCTTTCACAATTAAAACTGATGTTTGTATTTTTCAAAGTACAATACTATAAATATGTATTTTTTTTCATATACGCTTGCAATCCAGAGTCAGTTTCCTTTTTATCTTTCATACTTTTGCACATGTCATATTCATAATTTATTTAGTCAATAACGGGTATCAAGTTATTATACATCATTGGTTCATCATTGATCACTTTAAAGATTCAACTGAAATTAATTTCTATGAAATTTACAAATTAACAAGTAGATGTACTATATGTTAAATGTGTAAACAATATCACAAGGAAATAATGAATTACATAATATTATTTGCTTGAAATATAAAGTCTCAGATACCAAAGTATAAATCTTTAGGATGTGCAGGATACATATACAAATCCAGAGGTGGGATCAGGTGCCATGAAGGAATAAGCACCCCTGTTAACCGACCACATCCGCTGAGAGTCCACAGTCAAATTCAAATGAAATAAGTGAGGAAGAAATCCTCTTTAAAAATAGTACAGAGCGATTCTGCCAGGTAACTCAACAATTTATTTAGTGAAATTGAGTAATCGCAATCAAGACTATTATACCGACCATAAAATTTGCGAGACGTCGACGTCAAACGTGATTTATGATATCCTGCGACAATAATTTTTCAGTGAGTAGTTTACATCTGTACATGAAATTTTCAAATGTTAAATAGGTCCTGGCATATCGGATCATTTATATTCAATTTTGAAAACAATTTTATCTGCATTTCGACCTGTATTCCATTTGCTTAATTGCGTATTACAACAAAATCAATTTTGTAATATTCAACTACTTGTCTTAAATAACAATAACTTTATGTGTATTAATGTCCAGTTTGTGGAAATGTATATCATGCCATATTGTTTGCGATTACTCTGTTTCACTAAGTGAAATATTGAGTTGGCTTTTCGTTGGCGGTTCTTGAGACGTCTGTACCAATTGTGACGAGGACACACTCCTCAGTATTTCATTGGACTTGACTCACGGCGTGTGTGACCGGTCGACAAGGTATGCTCACTCCTCCATGGCACCTGATTCCACCTCTTGGTTTCCAGAGGTCCGTGTTTGTCAAATTTTACCGGATTTGTATCTATGTCTTGGACATTCTATTGGTTTATACTTTGGTATCTGAGATTTTTTATATTCAATATATCGGTAAAAATTTGTCCAGTTATATTACAACTTAGCTTGCCAATATACCGGTATTCCTCAAATTCGAGTGTTCATAATATCGGTGTATAACATATTTAACTATCTATAAATTATTAAATTTCTAGGTATTTTGTAAATATTGACAAACCAAGGTTTGGCACTTATTCAATTGCAATAATTATTTATAAACTTAGCCTTACTACAGTAAAACTCTGATATAGCGAATTCCTGTGGACCTTCTTTAATAATTTGTTATAAGCGTAATTCGTTATATAAATATAGCAAATTAGTAACTTAGATATAACAAATTCGTTATGAAGTGGCTTAACCACTTTGCATACGAGTACTCCACTAAAATATGTATACCTTCGTTTGCATTATCTTAAAGAATACTGACAGATATTTCGGAGAAAAATGTTTTCAATTATTTTTATATAATTATTTACCATGATTTATTTATTGTAATAATGAGAGAATGTAAATAATTATGAAATGCAGTGGCATACTAATGCATCTATATATATATATATATATATATATATATATATATATATATATATATATATATATATATATATATATATATATATATAGTAATATCCCTCAGTTACCCGCATATGGAGTTTATATTTCACAAATGATCCGATATGCCAGGGTGTGTACAACATATGAGGATTTCATATACAGAGGTAAAATCGCGTTTAATGTCAACTTTCCGCAAATTTTATGGTCGGTATAATAGTCTTGTTTGCGACTACTCTGTTTCACAAAGTGAAATGTTGAGTTGCCTTACGTTGGCGGTTGTTGAGACATCTGTACCAATTGTGACGAGGATACACTCATCACGTGTTTCATTGGACTTTACTGTGGACTCACGGCGTGTGTGACCGGTCGATAGGCACCTGATCCCACCTCTTGGTTTCCGGAGGTCCGTGTTTGTCCATTTTTACTGGATTTGTACCTATGTCCTGGGCATTCTATTGATTTATACGTTGGTATTTGAAATTATATATATATATATATATATATATATATATATATATATATATATATATATATATATATATATATATATATATATATAATATATATATATATATATATATATATATATATATATATATATATATAGTTAATTGTATCAAGAAATTTCTTATCATAAACACGAACACGATCTATATCCTTTTAAAATGTGTGTTAGGTTTCAGCGATATCATTAATCTCTCTAAAATTATATTGTAACACGTATGCATACGATAAAATAAATGTAAATAGTATTGTAATTATTAGTTATTTTGGATCACCAAACTCAACGCAAAATAACTATTAGATATTTTGTATTTGATGTAGCCTTTTGGTTGTATGAGAGGGTAAATTGATTAGGTCTTTAAAAATATAAAAAAGAAACTTCGTTATAAAAAAGTGTATTTTGCATAATATTTCAAGTCATGGGGAGCAGGAATTCCTTCGTCATAAGCGTAAATTCGTTATAAACGTGTTCACTATAGACGCAGAACTTTTGTACAGAAAATTATGGAATTCTCCGGGGTAACCAATTTCACTTCGCTATAGCCGTAAATTGGCTAAATCCGTGTTCGCTATATTCGAGGTTTCCTGTATTTGTATGTGATTACCCCACTAGAACTGACCTTATTTTCACAAAATATACAAGGATATAATATTTTTAATGCTTGTGTATAGCTCTTATTTGTAATTGTACATCAAGTACTAGGTGTAAAAGTAGAAAAAAAATGAAATACTTTGTTCTGGTCAAACACAGAAATAGAAAAAAGACACGGACAACGAATTATAATACATTGTACATTGGAAATGATAAAGTTCTTTTTCGCAGTGTATTATGTGGTTGCAATAAGTCAAGTTGCAATGTCTTGTCTAAAGTGACATGTCCATGGAGTTTCACAGTTCTTTTTTCACTGTAAATATGCTGCCATTAAGGTCCTGAGGATACAGAAACATAAGTATAGATAATTGAATGCATTTGTTGAAATATGTATGCCCTCGTTCTTGGCGCGGAGGAACAAGGGCGTAAAGAATTCAACACATACATTCAATAACGTTTTTATTATATATTCTTATTACTGATACAATGGTGATGTTTAAAATATTTTTTTTTTTTTTAAATATTTTTTTTTCTAATTCACAACAAATCATGATAACAAAACATTAACGTAACATTAGAATTTATTCAGAATGAATGATATATGATCGATTTTATTTCAAATAAATAATAAATTAATTAAGCTTTGATTAATTTATGAATCCATACAATTGAACATGATAATTACGTCACGAAATCAATATTTTTAGTAAAATGCAGGTGCACATGCAATACAGTTTCAAAGTATCATCTGGATATACAATGTATGCATTACCTAGTGTATCACAGGATGTAATGCCACTTGCAGTGTGTGCAATAGAAGCTATCCCATATCCTAATGACTCACTCTTTAGTACAGACACGGAGATGGACCCAGTGGGGGCACCTGTCACATTGCACCCATGACGTACATACAAGCCAATGCAATCGCGAATTTCTTTTGGTGTAATAGTGTAAACGCAGCATTTATATTCGTCTTTGACCATTACAGACTCCTATGAATCATCTGTGTTTTCCTGGGTAGGCTCTGAATCTAAAGT
>BROG01000673.1:40000-132500 GCA_030159075.1 Atrina japonica
TGTTACGCGATAAAACAGTTACAGCTATTGATAGAGTTATACAGTTATTGAGTGACTGATATTTCTTACAAAACATGAAAGATATTGATGGTAATTAGTGTAAAAATAAAATGTAACGGCTTGCAAATTTCCTGATTGATTTTTAAAGAAAACTTGTTTAGAAGTGTGATTCAAATCTACAGATTAATGCAGTGTGTATGCATTTCGGATTTTAATTAGATCTTTCATCACACATGAAGAGAAAATAATTCCAGACAGAATGCTTCACATTGATTTTTTGACTTTTAAATCACATGAATGTTTTCTTGCAGCGAAATAAAATCTTTAAATTTTGAGCTTTCATTTGTAAACATGAGCGCGAAATAAGCCAAAAATACAGAAAAGAAAAAACATGTTTTGTATTTTTATTTATCTTGTAACACATGTAGCATTGCGGTTAAAAAGAAACATATATTGTCTCAAACTCTATATATATGGATCTGTAGACAGCGTTCTTTTGCTGTACTTATATTCTATATTTTAAAATTTCTGCTTCCTCGACAAACATTAAATACTAACAATTTAATCTGCCGCCATCATATAACACTATTCAAAATTCATAAATTCAAAATCCTAAATTTATGTTTTTAATCGTTTAATTTTATTGAATTTCAATATACATTGCATACATAATCAATGATATGAACAAAATAAAACTATAATGATAAACACTGTCAAATTATAAAAATATTGATACTGATACTAGTCTCGAGGGGTTCAACATTATTTAAAGTTTGAGTCCCCAAGGGTATACATAAACCTCGTACCTGGTATTTTGGTACCAGCTGATAATCTTATACGAAAGTAATATTTCGCACCATTTAAAATTCTATATTCTTCTAAAGCTAGGATAACCATTTTTACAGTGGCTACTCTTAGACAGATTTTGGCTATACGTTTAGATTTATTATTTGGTTTTGTCTGATACCACTTTCTCTGTGGAAAATCTATTTAAAATTGGAGCTCAACTGATGTAGTCTAATTGACGGAAACGTGCGTCTAAAACATTATAACTTTGGTATTATGTTTGTAATATTTAAACAAAAACAAATTTTGTAAAGATTAAAAGCTAAATCTAAGCGTTGGTAACTCTAATGTACCATTTACAGGTCTGCTTGGCAAATAATCTGCTCGATTAAAATTTGAAAATATTGGAAATTAAATTTGGTCTACTTTATTTCTTATCCCTTAAGGCATTGTTACAGGATTTTTCTTCCAAAATCTAATCTCTCAATAAATGCCAAATGTGAAAAATGTGTGTAACCTATGAAACCAGCAAAAACGTCAACAAAAATAATGACATGCTCTTGTACAACTGGTATCATCTGTTTTATTAACATAGCTGTCGTTCTCTAAAAGTCACATGTGATTCAGAAGTATAAACAGTTCTCTAATAGTCACATTGATTCAGAAGCATGAGTAGTTCTCTAATAGTTACATGTGATTTGTAAATATGAGCAGTTCTCTTATAGTTACACGTGATTCAGAAGTATGAGCAGTTCTCTAATAGTTACACGTGATTCAGAAGTATGAGCATTTCTCTTATAGTTACACGTGATTCAGAAGTACGAGCATTTCTCTTATAGTTACACGTGATTCAGAAGTACGAGCAGTTCTCTTATAGTTACATGTGATTCAGAAGTACGAACAGTTCTCTAATAGTTACACGTGATTCAGAAGTACGAGGAGTTCTCTAATAGTTACACGTGATTCAGAAGTACGAGCAGTTCTCTAATAGTTACACGTGATTCAGAAGTATGAGCAGTTCTCTAATAGTAACATGTGATTCAGAAGCACGAGCAGTTCTCTAATAGTTACATGTGATTCAGAAGCACGAGCAGTTCTCTAATAGTTACATGTGATTCGTAAATATGAGCAGTAAAGCTGATATAGATGGATATCAAATTATACGCAAAAAATGTATGGAAAGAATATGTATACGTGTAATACAACGTCAGTACGTCATTATCTCTTTTATGCGAATGATGAACTCCCTGGTAATTACTGGATATAGCTCAGTATTTTTGTTAAAAAACCACAGATCCCTTCAACGTGATTGTTATATGTATTTTAAAACTGTTGTGAGATTGCGTTTCCATATATTTTGCAATAAAATATGTTTAAATTAAATTAAAACAATTTAAAAAAAATACAGACTAAACCCAAAGTGTTAAAAACTTTATAGAACCTTAACGAAAGCTAAAAGACCGAATTCCTAGATGGTTCGAGATATCATATAGTTCTTTGATCGTTTGGTATCATAGTACAAGTAAGAATAATAAGTATTCTGATAATCATTTTATAATCGCTGTGACACATTAGCAGCATTCAACTTACAAAGGTAACATTTTGATATTGGATTGTTGAAGTGGTCAAAATTTGTAAATAGACACACTCCTTTAGTTTGAATTGATATATACTTGATTTTTCTCAAGACGTGATGTACACCAGCGAATTAATTAATACTAACGCTCTGTCTATAATTTTGGAAATTGCCTGTCTGTATATTACGGCAATCTAATGTCAAAATAATGGATAAAGTATGTAACTTGATTAATTCGAATACATTAATTGTTAGATTTAGGTTAAACTCATGTTATTGCAAAAACATGATGTTACAACACAGCGGGATGTTTTCAAACATAGATTAATAATCCTCTTTTTATCATTAATTGCTAAAATCATGCTATGTATCTATGACAAATATCATTTTTTGTATTAAAATATGTTGTCATGATATAATATTAAAAAATCTCAGATACCAAAGTATAATTCAAGGATGTCCAGGATATAGGTAAAAATCTGGTAAAAAATGGACAAACAGAGACCTCTGGAAATCAACATGTGGAAGCAGGTGCCATGGAGGAGTAAGCATCCCTTGTCTTTGATGAAACCGATTTTATTGGTATATGCTTTTCCGCACATATTTTAAAAAGGATGACAATTTGACCTACTGTTTAAAAAATAATACTGATAATGAAACAAATGTGAAATTAAAATCAATTTGATACAATGTTGAGCCTCGGTCAAATTCAATCTCACTTTTAGACCACATTAGGCCACATTATATCAAGTAGTGGACTGTTAAAGTCCATCATTGTCTTTATTTATTCATGATTCATAGGCCTACATCTAACGATCCGAAATTGTCTAGTCTCTATGTGATATCAGACATGATCTAGTGAGTCTTCCATAATTAAATTTAAATTCTGTCTTTAAACACTTATTTTTTGGCTGTTCTTAGTGTTAAGTATTCCATCAATTATAGTTTTTTAATTTCTGTATTATGTTTTGAACTCTAAAAATCTTGATTTTCTTAAATAAATGTTTTGATCTCTTAATATCATCCATTACACCGTGTAAGTAAAATACTACATTATAAATGTTAATTAATTGTGCGTTGAGATGGAAGATGAAATTTTTATTACTTAACTGACTATTTGCTGAAAAACTGAACTTTAGAAATTTGTTGACGCTAAAATACTCTATAATACTTCTCAAAAGCTATGGTGGCGAAAATACACAGCATGGTTACTTTAGAGAAAATTCTGTATATCACTTGACTGTGGACTCACGGCGGGTGTGTCCGGTCGACAGGGGATGGTTACTCCTCCATGGCACCTGATCCCACCTCTTGGTTTCCAGAGGTCAGTGTTTGTCCATTTTTGCCGGATTTGTATCTATGCCCTGGACATTCTATTGATGTATACTTTGGTATCTGAGATTTTTTATATTATGCAGCAAGAAATTGATATTATGTTAGCCATTTAATTTCTCATAATATATAATCATTAGAATAAGATTTCATTGATCCATACATATTGTCAGACGATTTTATTTAATTATGGCGCATTTGATAATTAGCACTCTGATAAATAGAACTATTTAGCGCGCTTTGAACATAGTTGATCAATTTCTGTAAAGTGTATATTTCCACGGGCTGAAATTTGTAATGAGAGCTTCTCCCTATCTGTCATAAAAAGAAGCTTAAAATAATATCTGGTCATAAGAAGACAATCAATAATATATAACGTTTACTAAATTTTATTCACAGTTTCTAAGATTCAAGAATTTAACAATACAGAATATTAACAGCGGCAGTTTCCCTCTAGTGTCCCGATAATTTGTGTTCCTGTAAAGCGTACATAGTATTTAGTGCATGCATGTTCATTTATCGTATGCGCTTTGAAATCTCATTTTACTGTATGATGAAAAAATGTATGTATCATGATTATTTGCATATTACCAATTAGAAATTACCTAAAATATTACCGTAATGTGATTATTGAAGTGTCCCGACATTAACAAACTCTATCAACTCAGATATCAGCAAATAAACTGAAAGTATCCTAGAAGTAAAACATAGTAGAGTTTCGCAAGTGATCGAAGGAACTCTCACTCGCTGTCACAGTCTCATGTATCAATGAAATCGAACTCAAAACCTCCCGCTTGCTATTTGAACACTCCAAGGGACACATCTACCGTGATCGTACTAATTATTTACCTACAAAACATTCAAATAACCAGATAGCAGATAGTGTGAGGTTTTAAGATTGACAAATGAAATAGTGTGAATAACCTTACACCATTCGATAAGTCATCATTTACCCAAATAATTCGTATCTCAGTGCTTCAGTCAGATGCCGGAATCTTTCAGATGAAACGTGTATAAAATATAGGTAGACTTTCTGAAAAAAACAGTGTAGTTGATTTCGGAAATAAACGGGTTTTTATATAAGTGATTTTTTTTAAAATGTACGATGCTATATATATTAAAATCTCCTAGAATGGGCGGTTGAATATGATAGATATACAAACTAATATTCATTCACTAAAATTATATGTGTTATAAAAAATTTAACTACATTGCGGAATATGGCAAAATATTTCGATATTTCTCCGACAGCAATTTGACATATAACATTATTGAATTTGGTTATATATAAACAGTCAAATAAATTTTTGAACAATGTATCAATGGCAAGGTGAGTAATACAAAATAAATGATTTTTTACAAAATTTAACATTAAAGAGGCATTATATGTGTTTCTTTCAATTTTTTCCGGTTTTACTTCTTAGATTAATACATATAATTATGTACAAAAAAAAAAAAAAAAAAACAACAACAAAAAAACACGAAAATGTGCCCAGGCGTACAAACTATTTAGATTAATAAACAATAACTAAAAATAAATAAACACAGGTACAATAATTCTTAAATACCTAAATATTTTGTAAACCCGCTTGATAAACTTTTGTTTGGTACTTTTCCAATTGCAACTGATTAACTCAATGTTACCTTTTTTATATGAATACTCCACCGGAACTGACTTTTTTTGCAAAATATGTAGGAATAACTTTTTGTGCCTGTTTATAGCTCTTATTTGTTATTGTACATAAAGTACAAGTGGTAGAAGTTGAAAAAGATCGAATGTATTTTTGTAAACATAGACAGATGACCATCATGTTACTTACATACACTGGCGGGGACTCGGTGGTCGAGTGGTCAGAGCATTGCAACTTAAACCATGAAACCTCTCACTATCGATCAACAGCAGGTTCGAGCCCTGCTGGAACCTAAGCAGATTTTGTGAGAAAGTTTGCCAGTTTACTTGCGGAATACTGTTTATCTCTTCTCGGGTACATTGTAACCGGGTTATCTCTTCCACCGGCCGCCACCATATAAGTGTAAAATAGTTGACTGTGGCTTAAAACACTATTCAAAAGTAAAAATAAAATGACATTGGTAGAAAAAAATATTCTTGATGTCAATTACTGTATTCATTAAGATTAAAATTTCGTTGATTATGATGATTTCAAAAATGATACAACCAATATTTTGAAATACAATGGTTTAATTAGATCAACTATATTACAATTGAGAAAATGTAAATAATCGAAATTAGAAAAAAGTTTATGGTTCAAGTATACCATTGTATGTTAAAATAATAGAAAATAAAATGAAAGCGAAATAATTCATTTATAAATACCTATAAACGAAGAGATATACTTATCAATTCTCGAACAAAAATAGTCCCAAATATTTAATGACTTAGACCATCGTTATTTCAAAGAAACATATCAGTCAATAAATGGAAATATAGAAATTAAAACTCCAGTCTTTTAAATATATAATCGTTTTATTTTGACAACAAACAAATCAGCATTTAAAATAAATGTATGGGATTCTCCTCTTTGCACATTATGTAATAAACATGAAGAAAATATTGTACACTTCTTTTGATCATGTGCCATGTTACAAACACTTTTGACAGATGTATCTGGATTTCTTAACATTTTCTGCGAGAAAGGGGCATTAGATGTGTTAACAAAACAAAATTCAATTATTTCTACTTTTACTATTTATACTTGATGTACAATAACAAATAACAGGTATACAAATCTTACATTCCTATATATTGTGTGAAAATAAGGTCAGATTCAGTGTAGTATTTATATACAACTAGTAAGGTTGAGTGAATCAGTTGCAATTGAAAAGTGTCACGCCTGGCTTTCTGAATCAATTTACTCAAAATATATATGAAATTAAGAATCGTATGACTGTGTGTATCTCCTTTTAGTAATTGTTTATCAATCTAAGTAGCAGAAAAGTAAGGGGAATAGAAAACATAGCTGATGCTCCTTTAACCCAACAGCTGAATACGATGTACAGAACCAAAAACATGTGTGAGAATGACCGGTATTCTGTAATATAATTTTGTAAGAGTATTGGACTGTATATTTGTTCAAATTAGTTATCGTAGATAGTTTGTTTCTCTTAGATAATTCGTTTCCAGCTGCAAAAGACTGTGTTCTTTTTAAGAGTCAATTATTGATATTGTATAGGGATGAAATAAAGGGAAACTCTGGTCAGGTACAGGAATGAAATAAAGGGAAAATCTGATCAGGTTATATCTGCATACCTTTTAAAACAGTTTTCTCGCAATTATTCGAAAAAAAGTGTCACTTTTGTATGTCAATTGCGATTTCACCAAGAAACAGGGCTAGCGGAATGTAGCAACACGGGGAAAATCAATTTGTAGCATATAGTTCCATATGAAGTTGTAAAACTTTAGATATCAAAGTATATCGATGTGACATTTCCGATACCGACAATAAAGATGCATTGCTTTGTTATTGTTGTAGGAGATTTTACAAATATCATTACACATCGAAAAATCACACTTTTCTTATCTGACAATGATAACGAAACGGTCTTATACTGAAGCCAAAATTTTAATTTTAATTTGGAAAATGTCTAGGTCTCGTTAATCCCAATATTACACATTTCATCAGAATATCTTTTCTGATTATTTTTTTTTCAATGATGACACTCGATAATTGAATTTGATTAAATTTATCCATTTATTTTTGCCAGGCAAAGCGCCAAAGGCGAAAGCCGACTATAGCACTGCGCGCAGTAAAATAGCTCAGATATGTCATGACAAAAATATGTATTAAATTGTTTTGATATCATGTTGATTCTATACCAGTTTTTAGATTCAAATCAATTTTTTGATAAGTTAGGTTTTTCCTGATTCCAATTCTTTCTTAAGGACGGTCAACATGTTCAACCATTATTTTAACGGATGTTTTGCAGCCTATGCACAGTACATATAATAACAATAGAACTAAGAGATATAAATGAGCAAAGAGTAATTGTATTTGTTTATAAATTACATTGTATAATGGTTTCTTGGATCTCCAATTTACTCAAAACATCAGAACTTCTGTAACACTGATAGATTTTACTATTGATAAGCAACCAGAAATTGAAATCTTACAGCACTGGTAGGCCTTCCTTATCTGGCTTAACCATACATGTAACCCTATGTACATATTATCACCAATATCTTGAGAAATACATAAACCTAGAGCCTGCTATTTTGGTATGAGCTGAAAATCGTATACGTTTAGAGTAATGTTTGGCACTGATAATACCATTTAAATTCTAAATTATTTAAATACTAAGAGTGGCTACCCTTAGACGGATATTGCTATGCGTTTGGATTTGTTATTTGACCTTGTATTACACCACTTTCTCTTTAGAAAATCATTTTTTGGAGCTCCACTGATGAAGTCTAATGTGTTTGTAATATATCAGAAAAAATAGCAATGGAAATACCATAGTTTGAAAATCAGGTTTATTTTATCATTATGCAACTCTGCTTGCGTTTTGTAAACCGGCTTTCAGTGCTGTCATCAAAAAGAAAATGGCAATTTGTTAATTGTTTTAAAGTTGTATCCCTATTTAAGAAATATGCAGTTGACAGATCGTTATAAATTAAGCTCGTCAAATAATTACAACCTCCATTGCAAGACAGAAGAAAACAAAACAAACAAAAAATAATAAGAAGAAGAAAAAAGAAAGAAAAAATAAATAAACTGATAAGAGGATTTAATCAATAGCAATTAAATGTTCATCAAAGTGCTACACATCTATTTTCTTATTTTATTTGTCCGAGTTGTTTTGGCAAGTATTTTGCATTAATCGAATACAATTTCGGTAAGCGGAACTTCTCTTGTCTTTCTGTCACTTCCGCTGGTATATAAAGAGGTGTCGTTGTGCGACATGTGTCAGTTCACCAGAAAATTTTCTAACCTCCCTCCCTCCCCTTACCTTAATTAGTTTGATATTATTTGAAATTTAATTTTGAATTTGTTATTGTTGTTAGGTTTGTATATTTTCAGATAATAATCGGTTATACAAGGATCGTCACGGCTGTACATTGCTCAGATGCTCCAGAGTGGTTGAGATTGGACTAGATATCAAACCCTTTTGATTCATTCAGTTTTGTGAAGTGGCAATTTCGCTCATCAGTTTCGTTGAGTTTTTCATTTTCTTAGCAGAAGCTATTTATATTCATTTGATTATGTTTACTCTGTTCGACCGATCTCGGAGTTCAGACTTAAACATTTCATATTTGCATATATATTTTTTTGGGGATGTCCATAGGACTTAACTTGGGTACTGGCTCCCATATTTAATCTGAGTACAACCGTGGCCACATATCGCCAATATATATATATATAACATATCGCAAATTTACATTGCTTTAATTGCTCCACCTCGAAAAAGAAGTGTAGTCATTATAAGATAGCATGGTCTGCTGATTCAAAAGGCAGTGGTATGGTATTAGTGTATACCTGGTATCCCTTATCAAATAATTGATTCAGGTAGATGATCGGATTGTCTTACGTTGCATAATGTTGTGGCACTATTTGTGAAAACCAAATCAGTTTGATTCACAAAACATATTTGAACCTGCGCCTGTGGAATTTTGAGTTTGAAATTGCAGTGACCGAGACTTTAACTTAGGTCGAAGATAGTCTCCGGATTCTTGACTTCTGAGTGTGAGGACGCTATTGTGAAATTATTCATTTACATCAAACATATGTGTTTTAAAATTCCCACCCACCTTGTTTAAATCATCTTCTCACAAATTTAGCTGTGACCTTGTTGTCATTATGACATATCAGTATTTCACTTGTTCCCTAGTGACTCTTGCTAAAGCTATACATATTGTAACCAAAAGCTATATATCCATTGCATTTGGACACATAGATGATGTCACCGGTCTTCAGAAAAAAATTATTTCACCGTTACACATAACGTCATATCAATATTTATCCAATTTCTCTTTTGCCCAGTATTCACTTTGTCTTTTATTGATTTGTAGATTCTAACAATCTGTCATAGATGTATTTGATTTTTATATTAATTAACTAACCTGTAGTATTTTTAGAATTTCGTGTTAAGTATACATGTCGGTTAAGATTTTACATCTTCTATACCGGGACGTCAGGTATCTATATGACTCCTGAGAAGACGCATATATTTAAGAAATAAAACATAAACATTGTACCTTCAATTTTTTCCTTTAATGATTATGATTATATTGAATTGTATATTAGTCTCTAATAAGAATGAAACGATTAAATAAATTGCAAATAATACACCCTACCGCTTGTGGTTTTCTAGTTGTAGAGCCGTAGACTCGCAAGCAGGGAGTCCCAGCTAATATAAAAAGACTCAAATGATATAGTTTTATTGACAGAAACATTTGAGCATTTGTGTTTACCAAGCGTAACTTAAGTAATATAACTGAAATATCTTTTTAAATAGTAGTGCCAGTTCTGTCGCCAAGCGCTTGGTCATACGAAGTCGAAGTCGCTGGTTTTCGGATTAAACTTAATACCGAGGTCTCGTGTCACGTAAAAGAACTCTTACTGCACTGGCGTCAGTCCATCGCATAGGTCTAAATTTATGACACGTCACCTAAAGCAGGTGACATTTCCTGGTGAAATTCCTGGTGAGACGGAAACCAACGTCACACAAATAAAAGTAATACATCCATACATTGTTAGTTCTTAAATGTAATATATTTAATGAAATGTGGAGTACGTTAACAATATGTCGATGCTAAGATAAATCGGTGTTCTTTATTATCTTGACATTATATATTAAACTTTCTCGTTCGCTGAATCTCACAAAATTATAATTTGTCATTAGTTAATTTTGAATGCACTGCATCGTTGTTAACTAAAAGGAAAGGAGAATACATCAACATTTTTGCATACGTAAATTCAGGAAATCAAAGAGTACTAGACGCTATAATGCTCTTGAACTCCTACGCGTCTTAATTTGGGATGTAATTCTAAAATTAATACAGTGTTTGACATTTTGAAGACACAAGAAATATTTATGAATTAAACATAGTTATGATTTTAATGATAATAGTGAGACGTCTGTACCAGTTGTGACGAGGATTCGTTACTCACGTATTTCATTTGGATTTGACAGTGGACTCGCAACGGATGTGACCGATCCCACCTCTTTATTTCCATAGGTCCAATGTTTACCAGATTTGTATTTTTATGTATATCCTGGAAATTCTAAAGATTTATACTTTGGTATCTGAGATTTTATAGGACATAATATATTTCGTGTACATTGCACAGCGAACTTCCGATTGCTAAAGTAGTTTTGCCATGTTCGTGTAAATCATGGATAATTTATAGAACATCTTTTAATTCCCTTGTGCTAGCCAGATGGGTGTTCCATCAATTTATGAAAATCCTGATGTAAGCGAAATAAAATAATAACAAACTCGAATACTTGGATTTATATTTTTGTATTTAAAGCGGAACATTTTACATTCTATTTGTAATTAAACATTGAACATGGTGAACAATCAGAGTCCATTAACAATATGATTCATCAACATAAATCGTGTATTATTTGTTCTGGGGTTCTTCTCAGAACAAAGGAATATCTGTATGAGCGCCCAAATATTTGCTGAGATTGCACGTAGTCATATGGACATGTGTAATAGAAAACAGGGAAAATTTGCAGACTGTATACCTGGTAATTTTCGCCCCCGTTTATTTTACTTCTTTTGCAATAGGAAACATATTCAACCTGTCTTAAATTCGCCCTACCTCATTATAGTCTTATAATTGACATATATATCCGTGTATCCATTAGTTAGCTTGAAAACTGCGCTTTCAGTTTAAATTCGCTCTGTAATCTAAGGATAAAAATATCGAATATTAAACAGGGGCAAAGATCCCTAGGTATACAGTAAACATATATTGGATCATCAACAATCATATTGTTCTTTTACTATTTGATAATGGTTTGGTTTGGAATGAAAAAGAGTAAATTTCTATAACTATTCATAAATATTTCTCATTGTAAATATCATATGGAATGAATCTGAAATGAGGTTTCTCTTATCAAATGACCAGTCAATAAACTGGTTATAAATATAACAAAACATACGGGTACTCGCACTTGCACGTGTAGCACGTGTAATCAAAGTATACATTTCATAGTGAAGTAAGGAATGGTTATATATATATATGTGTACCAAAACATCATATACTTTACAAAAACTATTGTTGTTAAACCCAGATAGTGTTCTAGGCGTATTATGCAACAGAAACAATGAAAAAATGGATATATATATCTTAACTATATTAAAGAAATTCCGAACATATATATATATATATATATATATATATATATATATATATATATATATATATATATATATATATATATTTGGACATATATGTACGTGCGTTACACTCTCATGTCTCAGTTAAGGAACAATGTTTTGCATTCGTTATGAGGTATTGGTGGAACTAATTTAATCATTTGTAGCAGATATATATTGCAGCGAATTGACATTTAAAGAATTTATTTCTTCGCTTTACAGCAATGACACTCACTGTTTTTTTTTTTTCTTGCTGGTTGTAATCGTTTAAAAAGGGTGTTCGAATGAAAAAAAATGTTTAGCTTTTAGTTTTTCATCATATTGATGAATATACAGTAATACCTTCTTTAGCGACCACCTGTGTATATAGACCATCTGGTCATAAAGTCATTTTGGTGTCTCCAATAGTACTTGTTGAGTAATAATCAACTTCTACATACAGAACACTTCCCTATAAAGGCTGGTTTTGTTGTGTCCCCGTTAGGGGGTCTTTATATACAAGTTTCATCGTTCAAAGCACAGCTTAACATTTTTCCACTTCAACTATTGCTTATGGCGTATCCATATAAATGAAAAATTATATGTTGAAAGTAAAGAATAAAAAAACCATAATGAACTGTAAAGGCGGATCCACGATTTTTGTGATGATCTTGTACTAGTATCATCGGTCTTCAGCATATTTACCTGACCACACGATTGCTTTTTTGCAGTTTGAAGCGTACAAGATGGTTTTGTCGAAAAAACTATTAGCACCTATGACTACACATATAAAAACAGTAATATTATTTCTTATATACACGACTATCGTCAGCACTATATATAGATATTTCACAACAACCAACCATCTGTAATTGATGATTTGGTAAAAACTTACAACGGTGATACAAAAATAATTTAAGGCTAAAACGTAAGACACTGTACACATTATACAAACATTAAAATGACTTAATAAATAAAATTAAAAAATGCGACAAAACATCGAAGAAAAAATGAAAATTGTATTGACATATCAGTATCTCGTAGTTCTGTAAAGTGTAGCAGTAGTGGTAATACATAATAGGTAGACATAACAAAATTCTTCATTTTAGTTTCCTTTTCAACTTTGGCATTATGGCACTCTCGCCGTAAAATATGTTCTTCCTATCTGCATTATATGTTTGGCGATACATAGGTCATGTAAGAAAAATTAACCGAAATGCTTTGCCTTAAGTAGACAGTAGATAAAACAAATACATTGTAAATAATTTTCTATATAAATATACAGTAAAACATGGATATCTTGAAATCGAAGGGGAATGGATATTCCTTTCAAATAAACAGGGTTTTCAAACCGTGTTATAATGGTAATAAAGAAATTTGATCGGCGAATCAAAATCATCTCAAATATGTAACAGAGTTCAATGTAAATGCTACACATGATATATATATATATATATATATATATATATATATATATATATATATATATATATATATATATATATATATATATCAATCAAGTGTAGCTTGTATTGGTAATAGGTTTAGGTATCATATCTCTAAAACTTGACATGTATCTCTGAGACAAACGATGATTTACTGCGGGGGTATCGTTATCTCAGAGGTATGTTTGGAATGGCCGAATAGCCTTTATTGTACCCTCGATATAATAGTACGGAACACTTGACGGTACAATGTAATTTTTGGCTGTCCATTCTATATATATTATAAACATAATACGTCATTATGTTTTCAAAAATTTATGCATGGTCTTTAGTACTCCAATGTATCAAGAAATAAGGTCGAGATTCCCACATTATTTAGTTGTTCCCAGGTTTCGTATAGGCATAGCGTTAAAGATATATATAAGAGTTTGAAAATAGAACAGCGAGAAAAACGACAGATGACAGAACTATACTATTGCAATAATGTTCCATTGTGCCATTACGCATGCTCAAACATTTATAGGATGTGGTATAAACATACGAATATATTTACATTCAAAACCAAAAATATAACATTATGTACACCATATTGCCTTATACTACCAACGGAATATTTAGTCTTTAATCAAAACCAATTCTTTATAACAAAAACTTGTATTTCAAAGGCTTGTTTTTTCAATGGTTTTTGAAGTAAACAATTCTGGGTCTTTAACTCGGGTACTAAATCAAAACAGTAGAATATAATGTGATATTGCCTTTGTACCTATTCAACATATTTTCCTGGCCTATCCATTGTCATTAAATACATAGTTACAGCACTGCTGATGTAAGTAAAAACCCCAAAACAGAAAACGAATGAAATAAGCGTGGAAATCATAAACATTTTATATTATCAGATAAACTACTGGAATTCGCTCAGTAGATTGACTGTACAGGTACTCGTTTATCTTTTTTGTGTTTCACAAACATCAAATATACACCCTTTAGTATATCTAACCGTGCTTCGTCTTCTCAACGACATGGAACTCAATATAATCACGAACTCATCCACGTACAGTAGTGATGTAGACTGTTTAGGATATGTACTCATATAGAACTGTTCACAGTATCTAAAATGACTGTGGTTTTTAACATCCAATTATCGTTCCTTTCCCTTAATCCATTTTATGCTTCAAGATATGTATCCAAAGTTTGAGCGAAATATTTCCTCTATAATACACGTAAGAATGAACGAAATATTTGCCTTGATAATGTTATCATACAATATATAACAATTCCTCACTCAAAACATACGTTCCAACCATGTACAAAATGTCGGCGTACCAGTGGACGCCATATTGCTCTTTTTGCGTGGTATGGTGGAAAATGTCCCATGAAACAGATGATGAAAACTTTGAAAAAGAATGCAATATTCTCATTGGTGCAAATACTGCGTGTGCAATGTTTTCACTGTTTATGACGCCATAACAAGATGCAACAACGCCATCTACAACAATTGTACCATCGTAGGTCAGTGGCGCATAAACGCCTTCCATAGTTTTTGATTGGATATTAACTACTTCTGAAGATATTGTGTTTGCATTGTTGGTAGTAATTAACACATGTTGGCCAACCGCCACAGTTTCAGCGTAAACAGGCATATACGCCTCCAGAAGTGAAGAATTAGAATTTGCGACATAAATGAGATGTTTATCTGTAAGAGTTATCGTTCTTTTGTCATTTGTATGAATTCTGTAAAACCGACCATTACGTTTTTCGTCTCTGTCGAGAAATGCTATTATTTCGCTATATCCTAGTGTTCCATCGCTTTTTAAGCTGAGCACGTTATCGCCTATTTGCACTTGAGATAGTTCCTTTTGAGCACCCGTATCCGTTACAACCGTACCCGTCCTACTGAAGCAACCGCCAATCTTAACCGCAGCTGAGGATTCTGAAAAATAGTAATATTACAAAGTTACAAACATGGCGGGTAACGTATTATACTGAAAAACGTAACGCTACTGAATTTGTTGTGTTATATCAGAGAGAGAGAGAGAGAGAGAGAGAGAGAGAGAGAGAGAGAGAGAGAGAGAGAGAGAGAGAGAGAGAGAGAGAGAGAGAGAGAGAAAGAGAGAGATATGCTGGACCTATATCTAAATAGTAACGTCATAGCAAAAATAATATAAACACGAGCACGCACCATTGTTCCGTCTTTGGGATTTTGGGGCGCAAGAATATATATATATATATATAGAGAGAGAGAGAGAGAGAGAGAGAGAGAGAGAGAGAGAGAGAGAGAGAGAGAGAGAGAGAGAGAGAGAGAGAGAGAGAGAGAGAGAGAGAAAGAGAGAGAGAGAGTGAGAGAGAGAGAGAGAGAGAGAGAGCCAGAGAGAGAAACAGAGAGAAAAAGAAAGAGAGAGACAGAGAGAGAGACAGAGAGACAGAGAGAGATACAGAGAGAGAGAGACAGAGAGAGAGAGAGAGAGAGAGAGAGAGAGAGAGAGAGAGAGAGAGAGAGAGAGAGAGAGAGAGAGAGAGATATGCTGGACCTATATTTAAATAGTAACGAAACAATAATTATATACAAAAATTAACATCTATCAGTTACTATAAATATAACAGTTGCTATATCTATCATTATGATTGATATTATTTTTTACCTTTTACAATTGTAAATCAGTGTATTTGTACGGCGCTGTGGTCCGCTAGTAACTATAGATGTGTTCTAACAATAATAGATATAGCAAATGTCATACATTCACCTGTAAAAACTGGGTGATATGTCAGTTACTAGGAGATTCTTAATTTCAGTAATCATACTGTGTACATAGCGGGCTTAGACACTCCAACACACAACATACCGAGTGATTTGTCATAATTACTAACACGCGCATTAAAATGTCAACTGCGCGAGAAAAATGAAATTGAGGTGTATGTAAAGATTTCTCCTAATATAACAGTTTAAACTATCCCAGTTGGTGACAAGACGAGTGGGAGATTGACAAAGTATACTAAAACCCAAGTGTATTTCAAATCTATCAGACGGCTATATGTCATTATTGTTGACTTACGCAGAAATATGAGCGTTATTTCCAAGTTTGTACCGTGAAAATCACTTCAAAGTTTTGTTTGCGAGTTGTTAAAAAGAGAAATCACATCATATCAATTGAAATTTAACACCAGTTCTGAGGACGAATATACCTGTGTCTCGTTTTTCGTATTCCCCTATAAACAACGTTATACTCATCAGAGGCCATAAAAATGAATGTAAACTCGTATGCTGATGGTACAGAGTAAATCAACAATTTCAACTAATACCACTCTCCACATAATTTATGTACATATAAATTTACTTTGTCTAAACATCTAGACGTCATATTGTAGCTATTCCCCGACAACTGCTACCGGCGTTAATAAAACATATATAAAGAAAATATTCTGTTGGAATATGTGTATGGTCATGATTCAATCATTTTAAATAATTATGACAAAGTCAATATTTGATATAAATTATTTGTTTTATTGTTGTTTTAGATCCAGCTAGGTTGTTTCTGTCTTTTGGCTGTAAGTGAAATGTCTAAGCGTTTTGTATGGGCTGTAAGTGAAATGTCTAAGCGTTTTGTATGGGCTGTAAGTGAAATGTCTAAACGTTCTATATGAGCTGTAAGTGAAATGTCTCAACGCTTTATATGGGCTGTAAGTGAAATGTCTCAACGTTTTATGTAGGGTTTCAGTAAAAGTTCTCACCGTTTTATAGGGGCTATAAGTGAAATGTCTCAACGTTTTATATGGCTGTAAGTAAAATGTATCAACATGGTAAGTCTCCCTCTCACCATTACTTAGTGTTTCTAATAATTCATGAAATAAGAATATGCACATACTCATGAAGACAATAATATTATCTCAGAAACGGTGTATTTTTTTATGATTTACAATTTTAGTTTGATGTTTTATGGATGTCTTATTATCGAGTTTCAAATGCTTTTTCTCTCTCTCTCTGTTAGAAATTATGTTGGATTTGTATTTACTGATGGCGCCTATTGACAAGTTGTATTTCTGTTCATTACAAAGAAAATATTCGTACTAACTAAAATGTTTTATTACTCATCTATTCATAATCGTTCCTGACAGATATATATTAATGGTAATTCTTGATGTATTCATTGAACTTTACCAGTAATCGCACGTGAAGTGTAAATAGTGCGACGGATTGATGAACACAAACCATCTGTTCTCTTGTACATACATATTGGAATTGGTTCGAACAAGTTCATTTCTTGTTTTGATTATTTGATAAATAACATCTAAGCACAAAATAATAGTTTGTACGTAATCCATGCATGAAGTGTAAAAATATATTCCTCCTCAATTATGTTCATCGTATTATTGCAGTCAACAGACCCTGTTATATCAGTGTGTATTCTTCCGCCACATCACACACTGGGTCGATACGTCGCATTCGCTGTACTTAAATTGAGTACACACGCAATAATAATAGTGATGATAATGATATTACATATTAGAAATAAGAAATAAATCCCATTTTGACTTGTGAACAGTTGGAGCATTTATTGCCTATCTTTTGATTTAAAAATATCTTTATAATATTAAATATCTGTCAATTTTCTTTGTATCTTTAAATTCATTTTCTTATATCAAAATCATTTATTAATATTAAAAAATGCAAATATTTTAAATATCAATTCAGTATTATCTAATATACCAAACAATCCATCAATGTTCAAAAATGATTATTATATTTAAATTTAAGCCAAAACACATTTTGAGAATGCACAAGCCAACCCAACCAGTCGTAAATGGTTAAAAACTGAAAAATAATGATAGTTAAGTCGTTACCACTGCTGGTCTATTAAGATTGTATGGTAATGAAAGATAATGATAGTAATATTGCCACAGTCCCCGAGTTACACATAAACCCAGTATTCGGTAATTCATACACAGCTGTTTATTTTAGGCTAAATTATTATTTCGTCTGTATAGCACCATTTGAATTCTAACTTCTCAAAAACTAAGATAGTCATCTTTTTAATGTGGTTACTCTTAGACGGATATGCGAATATATAAAGGCTTACTATTTTACTTTCCTTTATACCCCTTCCTGTTTAGAAACTACACCCTTTTTAAATTCGAGATCAAGTGATGACATCGTATTGACAGAAACTATTGTCTTGTGCATTTACTTTTGTCTTGTTTGTTTATTGTTGTTCAACGTCCCACTCAAGAATATTTCACTCATATGGAGACGTCACCAAATGCCGATGAAGGGCTTCAAATTTTGGCCTATGCTCGACACTTACGGCCATTGAGCAGTGAGGGTTCTTTAACGTGTCGACACCTCCAGTTTTTACTGTCTCATCCGAAAGACAGGAAACAAACCTAACGCCGGCGGGACTCGAACTCACGACCTTACGAGTCAAAGTCAAGCGCGCTACCGACAGAGCCAGGCCGGCTCTACTTTTGTCTCTCAGCAAACTTATAACTTTGATATCTAGACTATCAATTTATCAACTCAATAATCATCAATAAATATGAATGATTGGAAGTAGGGCTAACAACATGCATACGACCACACACATATACGAATTGTTCCAAAGGTGTTGCCAAAACAATTTTAGAGATTAAAATAAATTTACATGTATATTTCATCGAGATATTCATTATTTTAAAACATTAATTAAGGTAACTTTTTGCGGAACTCTCAGTTACTAAATATTTGATATCTCTCTTTGATGATATAGAAACTTTAACAAACCTGATTTAACGGAACAATGGATATGTCCACGTGACTCATAATACACCCAATCAAAGCCAGCTTCCACTGCCAGGCGAGCAAGCATTCCATATTTAGATCTATCTTTGTCACTTGTCGTTATGTCCACTGCTCGTCCCTCATAATGAAGTGAATCTTTAGCATGATGCCCATCTTCGTCCCATGCTTCAGTGACACGTAACTTCAACCCTTGCCATGTGTTCATAACAGATATTGCAAGAGTGTTTAGTTTGTCCTTGCATCTCTGAAAAAAAATTAAAAATGTTTATAGAAGTTCAAATGAACTTTGGAATTTTGGTTATTTTGTGTGAATCTGAAACGTTTGTATATAATTATACCTCTATGTTAGATTCCTATTCCTTAGTGGACAAACGTATTCACGTGACCAGGAACAGAAACGTCAAGTCTTGCTCCCGCTCCATTTTCCCCGCCATATTTCCTCCCGTTGTTGTTTTGAATAAAATGTACTTGAAAGTTTATTGGTAGTTGTTTACTTTTTTAGTTTTTTTTTCTATCGGTATGTAGGGAGACATGAGGATTTGTTTACCCTCGGGAAAGATGACATGGGTAAACAAATCCTCATGTATCCTTACAATCTGGGCAATAAATGTATAACATCAGAGACACTTTAAAATGTTGTTCGTTTTCTCTGAAGGGAAGAGAAAACTAATTTTAAAACATGAACGTTTGTATAAACCTAAAACCTTAAAAAATAGTAAAATCTCAGATGAACTTTGAAATTTCGGTCATTTTCTCTTTTTTCGAAAAAAAGAGGTTAAAACTTTAACGTTTGTATAATTCCAAATGCACTTAGAAATGTTGGTCTTTTTTCTTTGACGAGAGCTGTAAAAGGAGTATTAAAACTTAACAAATTTGTATAATCTAAGATACACTTTTCGGTTATTTATTGTGTGTATACAGCGACCATTTGACTCAATGCCTTTATCTGGACTAATAATGTTCAATCATATCTTAATTATTCATTTATATGCTAACATTTCTTGTATATCGTGTAAGTGGAAATTTGAGCGCGGATTCAATTCTTGCATTATTAGCTATTGTTGTTGAGAACACTGAAATTGAACATCGCTAAAAATCCATTCCACATCGTAGGTAAGAGTGATCTTTTAAGTTATAAAATCGCAAACATTACTTTTCGCTAAATTAATATACCATATTTCAGGACAAAATGCTAGATTTGTGTCTCGCTAAAATTTCCACTTACACGGTAAATAGAAAATCTTAGCTGAATTCAACATCAAGTGTTTGTCTAAATTGTTTTATGAAACTCTGAATGATAAGAGACAATGTTTAGTACTATTAACACGTTTTTATCTGTGATTTTATATAACAACATACTTATAAGTAAAGACTGAAATGATACTATGATATAAACATATAATTACACATTTGCGACAAAGTGCAAATTAAATTTCACACAACTGATTTTATGAATTTAACGATGGTATTTATATCACTGCATGTAAACTTTTTGGCCAACCAAATGTATATGATTTGTGATTTCCGAAGAAAAATACTATACACATTACATTACCTATCCCTTCAATTAAATGCCAATTATGGTAATATACAAGGTATATTCAACAGCCGGAAATGGAATATATTCCTTTCGTTATCAAAGTTATTTCTAAAAATATATGTTTAAAATAAATTGACTAAATAAGGTCAGTCTATCATATAGAATGCCCATGATCTTTACCTCATTTAAAACTAGTTACGTCAGTACTTCAGCACCGTACTTTAAGTTAACATTGAAATAGATTTTATGTCACCGGAAACAGCTTTTTCAATAAATCAACAAGATTTAAAGGACCCCAGAATGTACAGGGTGTGTCAATACTGAGGGTTACTTCTCAAGTATGTTAATTCAGTGACAAAATATTTTACGACACTGTTTTCAAGGACCGAAATCTGGCTAAATAAACAATGACACTTAGTTAATACACTTACAACACGTTTTAATATTTCCCCACTCATTCACAGTCACGGCGATACAGTGTGTTCGATTAAGTCAAATCCAGGCCGAGTGACTCTTCATCTCGCGCGTTGACATCAAGCGAGTAATACAAACACGACCTTTCACTGTTCGATGTATTTATTTTTCTGCATTTATCAAGTCAAGAATCGGTTCATAACTGTACATGAGCAACACGGTGGAAATGTAGATTAAAAGTCTAGAAGAACTTTTTGATAACTTGAAACCGTGTCCGACTTCTATATTTTGTACCATTGGCCGAAATTTATGGAACACTTGAAAACTAAGCTACTTGTACTTTGGTAGTGTAAGCTTGCATATAATTAAACACACGCTACGACGTTACAATACAATTTCAATGATGCACGGCGTCCGTGGCGTCTAGAATGCAGTGCATAATGTCAGAATTTATTTCGTAGATATACATTTAGGGGCCTACATGTATTTAAAACATGGGAGAAAAAACATCAAATCCAACTTTGAGGGTATGACAAAGGAATCTCAATCCTCGGGATAAGATTCTTGAATGACAAAACCCTCGGCAAGCCTCGGAATCGTCATTCCAGAATCTTACCCTCGGATTGAGATTCCTTTATCATAAATTCAAGGTAGGGGAAGATTCTATCAATCTGTCTCACAGATAGACAATATACAGATATTTGTCGCGCAGAAAATAGATATTTGTCGCGCAGACTATACAAACATATCATATGGTTTCTGATCGGCTGTCCTCTTGTTAAAGCGTTTCTTTTTTATTCACTTCAACTGATAATCTTTATACATAAAATGAAAAATACATCTATAACTTGCAAATACAAGACATTGGTGGTACAGAAATTGTAATTTAAATGGACAAAAGTGGATATAACACGTCTTCTAACCAAAAGTGCAATAGCATCTCATAATCGAAATAAAGTTACAAAGAGTGACATTTTCTGCAATGTCACGCTTTGCGTCTACACGATTTAGTATGTCAATTGGGGATCCGATTTTGATAACGCAATTGACCTGTCGCCAAGTGTTTGACACATGACTGTCCATGTGCTTTTTCAAAGTCATTCGATTGTGATGTCATAATCACACAAATATGTGACGGGCCATTTACTTATGACGTCATAAACATCAAAGTTTGCCAAAAGGTGTCGTGTCGAGCATTTGGTGTGGGTCAATTCAGGATATCTCTCAGTTAATAGATACATTTCATTATTTTACGAGAGAATAAGATGACTGTTTTATGGACTTAGTAAAAATGTAAGAAGACACGGTACTTGTATATATATAATCGAAACTCCAAGTCCACTACAAAAACGACAAATTCGAGATACAAATGGTTTGACCATGAAGAACAATAACGAATTCCAAGCAGGGTGGGAACAGGTGTCCGGTAATAAGGATTTTACAAGGTCCGTTTATGACAATTTCTTTTTTCATTTTGTATAATACTTTGCTGTTTTGGATATCGCTGTTATTTTTGTATATTTGTTCTGTTAGAGACAGATGATTATGCAACACACATCGCATATAAATGTTCACTTTTTAAAGGGACATTAGCTATGTTTACTCAAACAATTATTTTATTTTATTTTCTACTTTAACTGCTTGTTCTTGATGTACAATAATAAATAAGAGCTAAACACGGACATAAAAAATCATATATTCTTTATTTTTTGTGAAAATAAGGTTAGGTTCAGTCTCGTATTCATACGGTCCAGGGTCGTATTCATATACAAATAGTAAGGATGGATTGATCAACTGCAATTGGAAAAGTGCAATACCTAGATTTCTCAAACAATTTTAGCAAAATATATAGGAATTTCAGAATTCTTATGCCTTTGTATATCTCTTTTTTGTTATTGTATATCAACCTAAGTACTAAAAACTGAAAATAAAAACTGAAAAAAAAATATTTTGAAAAAAAAAGAATTTACAAACACGTATAATGTCCCTTTAACATGATCAAAGTGTACTTAAAAACAATTACATAACTATTTGCTGAGCACATGATGTGAATAAGACTACCATACGAAACTTTATTTTGAACATGAACTTTTTTTTCTACAGTTATAACAATCACTCCGGGTGAGTAAGATAGCGATGAATTCACATACACGTATTTTTGGAATTGAATGCAGGTAAGACATAAGAAATTATCACTTTATCAACCCTGGAATTACAAAGATGCGCTCGAAATGATGAGAGATAATTTTCAAGCCCGTATATGAAACCAATCATTGAGGTCCCGTCACACGATCATCCCATTCCATTCCTATAGCACAGGTCAAAATTTGTGGTTTTGATGAGTCTATATATAACTGAGACATCTTTGTCAGGACTTCGAGCAATAATAAATCAAAAACAAACAAACGCAAAATTTGAGGTGTTTATAATCGAGTTTTGCATTGATGAAGAAGATTGTAATGGATTCCAATGGTATGAATGCGTTGTAAAGAAGACTACAAGTTTACCTGTAAATGAGTCGCATAAGACTCGCGTAGGATTTCTCTTTTATCGAAGAAACACTTGTCGACGGTAAAAACGAAACCCTTCAGAGAGTGTAAAAGCTTGCTTGGTCCTTGATGATCAACAACAAACAAACATCAAACGAAGAGGTAAACATCGGCGGAGTGTAGATTTTATAAATATTTGTCGAGACTTTATAAGAAGACCATGTTGACGTCGAAGCTATGTGCTAAGTTGACAGAACAAAAGGACAGTAAAATCAAAATGAAACAAATTGTCCAAGAGGTAACCAAATCGAAATAAAATTTTTAATGTCGCGTATAAACTGTCCAGAGTATCATAAGTGAAAACTGATTTTGACGACGAAGGCGTCAACATATGGCAGAGTGGACGACGACTTGGGTAGGCGAAATGATTATGTCTTTCATAACTTTTGGTTTGAACTTTGGCTAGATTCTGAATATCAAGCAAAAATACCAAATTATTAAAAACAGTTTAAAAAAGTAAAATACAACTGGCAATATATTAAATGAACAATCGTGAAAATCCAGGATCTAGCGATTATTGTAAACAGGTTACATTTCACTAACTCACTTTTTCAGACATAATCGCGAATTCATGATTTCGCGACTTGAAAGCTGCAAAATTATTTAGTTCAGTTCGTTAGTTTCAAGTGGTAATGTTGAACATGAATATATCATTTATAAAGAAACATTCATGTATACAGTATTGTCCGATTCACATAATATGTTATCGTTAGTTTCAAGTGGTAATGTTGAACATGAATATATCATTTATAAAGAAACATTCATGTATACAGTATTGTCCGATTCACATAATATGGTGGGGGGAGTAACCTGTTAATTATCATACGGATGAGTATTCTTGCTTTTCGGTTATGACAAGCTGCACAGGAAGAACGTTTTATAACTCACTGGATGTTTGATAACAAGTAAGAACGATTACTCTAGTCAGTATAATTGAATGTTATGCTTTATTACCTAAAATTTAAACTCGCCCATATCAAGAAAGTGTTCCTAAGACTCCAACCCGCCCGGTTTTATGGATTTAATTGTAAGATTTTCATATTAACACTGTCAACAGTACAGACCATTTGGACTGGTCTAATGTAAACTGATTCTGATTAGTGTTTTACGCCAAACTCAAAAAAAATTCAGTTACATGGTGGCGACTAGTTTTTAATGGTGGAGGAGGTAGCCCTGGTTACAATGCACCCTGGAAAAGACCGCCGGCCCTACGCAAGCAAACTGGCACACTTTCTTAAAAAAATCAGTTTAGGTTCCAGCGGGACTCGAACCTGTGAGAAACTCTAATCACTCGGCCACGTAACCCCATATTCTAATGTAATAAAAATAGTATAACATTTCGATGGCTAGGAGTCTAGGGGTGAAAGATTAAGACTTTGAATTCATTCCTATTTCAGATGTCAATTTCGTGAAATACAGAACACCGCTTGCAATCTTATGCACGCTAAAGAGTTTGTAGAGCCACTTTGGTAGTCATGAGTTGATATAATTGTCATCAAATGTTCATAAAAAGAAGAAAAAACACTTCCATACAAATATTCGCAAGATATTTTGATACACGAATAGATTTCTTTGCAATTTTTTTTTTTCGCGAAAAGAAAGTGGTCCACAGTAATATGGTAGCGTTGACTAAATTTGACGGGATTCAAGTTAAGTCCTGAAACAATGTTCTTTTTCTCCACGTTCGTAATATTTGGGGATAGCGGAAACAATAGCAAAATCTAAATATTTACAATCATGATGGAAACAGCAAATAATTATCTTGTCAATAGAGATTCAACAAACGGTCTCTATATCATAGATTTTTCTCTCATTTTGTTGATATGTAGCCGCTAAGCTCTTATCATAGAACTATAGACCAACCAAGAAGCCGTACAAACACATAACTCTGAACAGGAAAGAAACTGGATTATAATTCGCTTTTCTTTTTTTTAAATAATTATCGTCATCTATTTTTAAAGTCAAAGTAATTAAAATGAAAAGGCGCTTTGGACTGGAAGAAAGCTCAGTTAAATTAGATAACATGATATTAATTGCAAACAAGCATCTATGAATCAAACGTTTTATAGGCGAGCAAAACGCGACAAATATTATGCCCCGTATTTACAAAGCGTCTCTTTCAAATCATTCTTCCAACAATCTTGGAAATGTCTAGATCGGTATAAATGACAATCCCCCAAACCAAATGTACATGGTCGTTTGTTTCCGTTGACGTTTAAAGTTTATTAGACTAATATTAACATGCCGCCTAAATAAATATTTAGAAATCGGAAATTAACATGTTGTAAATATTTTCGATGGAAATAAAATTTTATTGGTATTTGAACAAAATTAATTTCTTTGACAATGAAACCGGATTGCAGGAAATGCTGATGCTGAATTGCATAAATAAAATTTTAACAGCGAGTGTATGTACATACGCTATCCCACGTTGTTTAGAAATGTTCAACAGTGAGCGATATACAATTTTAGTAGAAAAGAGAGGACTGTTATTTCTTTTTATATAAATATTATTCCAGATTCAAAAAGTTAAATTTTCTTTTAACATATTCTATATACTCTAACATATGCAATAATAATTTTGGAATTTTGAAAAATTGTATATTTGTTATGTACATGTCGTTGGTTTATTATGGCAAATTGAAAAGTTCGATATTCGTATTGCTGCTACATTATTCAATTGCTAAAATTGTTTAAAGGGGTATTAGCTAGTATGGTGTTTTTGTTATCAACAATTTCCCTAAGGTTTCTAATTTACTACGTACATTAATATACAATAACACTAAAGAGATATTGGCTACACAAGCATATAAATTCTTAAATGCATATATATATATATATATATATATATATATATATATATATATATATATATATATATATATATATATATGTGAATCCAACCTTAATAGATCTATTTGTATATGCATAGCACACTGGATCCGAGCTTATTTTCACAAAAAATATAGGAATATAAGATTTGTCCTGCCTCTATAGCTCCCATTTGTAATTGTACAACGAGTACAAGTAGTAAAAGTAGGAAAAATGGAAATAATGTTTTGAGGTCAACACATCTAATGGCGCTTTAAACATTGAAAGGTCACATTTGCAGATGTAATTCAACTGCTTTTGTATAATTATCGGTCCAGTTTGCTACATTTCTATCATATTTCTCGTGTCATACGATATATATTTATTTGGAATTCTAACTTCGTTTCAAAATATGCCGCTAACATCACTGACAATTGCTGTCATCCGCAATATTTTCTAAAAAATGTCATAATTTTTATGCCCTTCGATATTGCAAGTAACTCCCTTGTCTAAAGTTAGGTATCATAGCACGATATTGGCATAAAACTAAAATGAACATCACTTAACGCGTTGTTATACATAGAGTATATAAATACAGAAATAGAAGACATATAGCGACAAAACACGGAGATCATTGACCTCTGTGTGTTATCGTCTTACAGACACTGCAAGTGTTAGGCGGGAATGACTCAATGGGTTTTACGTCACCTATCTGAACAGACAAAGCTGATGTCGGGTGCATAATAAATTCCGAAGTTCCTAACGTAATGGATTGTCACCCGGGATGATAATACCTTGAAAAATTCGGTTTTAACAAGTTGTTTAAATGTTTCATTAAACAAAGCCGAAAACATTGTTGCTCGGGATTTCTTTGCAGTGTTTTTTGTTTGTCTTCAAGGTGGTAGTGCACAGCGACAAATAGCAAGACAAGAACGTATTTGATAGTCAAAACCATACACAGGAGACAACGTCTGAAGAATTGATTGTTCATGTTTTCTGATGTATCCAAAAGTGCAGCTCAAATTTAGTTTATACACTTAACAAACATGTAGTACATTGTCCAAAGGAGATATATATATATATATATTTATCATCAGCAGCGTCGGAAGCAAATTGAAAGTGGGGGGGCTAAACCAACTTAAAACACATACACACGCCAGAAACGTCTGGGGGCTAAGCCCCAATTTTTAACACCTATGTCTATCTTTGCAAAAAAAAGTGGGGGCTAAGCCCCCTTAGACCCCCGGTTCCGACGCCTATATATATATATATATTCCCTATTTAACTTGAACAAGAATGCTATTCAAGTGCACGCTTGAAATATTTACTTTTCTAAAAGTAAAAACATTTATCTCTTGACACATTCGGATAACTTTACTAATGTAAAATCGGGATGGTTATCGTGTTAATGATATTATATATATATATATATATATATATATATATATATATATATATATATATATATATTTATATATATATATATATTTCGAAGATGTAGGCCTATATACCCGCAGTTATGAAAATGGTTTAATTACCTGATTAACAATTAAACAATAACCGGTATATAGACTTATCAATTGATATTGAATGGTTCCATGTTCCCGAAAAACAGTACACAGATGTTGATAATGATGTAACGCTTTCATTTTCAAAATCTAACTTTAAAGTTTTTATTTTTATTTTCTACAACTGCTCCATCGCTAGATATTGACCACCATTTTATTCTTTATCAGGACAGAGCCGGTTTCAACCGAATTATGATGCACAATATTGTCCCTAATGACTAAATATAGGTATGATTGTCACTTAAGCATTATAATATTACCTGCGTAGAATCTAATGATGGACGCAGACGGTGACCTGGGTAGACAATAGAACTTAAGCATTATTTTTACGAAGTTTTATAAATGATTAACTTAAACGTTTAGGAAAACACTGATGTTTACTAAATGGAGAAATATACTTGGTATGTGAATATCATATCAGTCTCAAATGATAGGATTCAACTTCTAAGTTGATTATGTTCAACAAATAATTATATTAGAGATTAGACGGAAGTTTAGTTAGCATGCAACTATAAATGGCTAATCGCTGAAACGACTGCAATTTTCAATTTATCAATTTTCTTGAATATCATGAATACTACAATCTAACTCCCACCGGAACATGAAAACTCCCATCCACTCAGATCTGGGCTCGGAGTCACCTAATTTACTCAGTACTCAAGCTCAACTATCTTTTCATGATTTTAAAGTAAAAACACGCAAAATCAATTCTGCAACTGGACACGTTTGTATATTGACAGTATACAACTGTACATAATGATAAAAATTATTGTTAATTTAAAGAAAAATAGTTTGAGTAGTACTCAAATTTTGAGTACCGTACTTAACGTATTTATTGGCTTTTTACATGAAAATCTTAAGTGTGATGTAAAACATTATATGTGAATGATGAAAAATAATATTACTTAATTACTCAAACTCCAAAAATTTACAGGCGATTATACAGTCAAAATAACGAAATAAATGTTGAGCTTGAGTATTGGTGACTTCTGGCCCAGATGGCAGATTTACCCTTGTTAGACTGCAAATTTGGGTTGAAAATTGGTAATCTTTTAGATATTTACTTTCACCTTACCTTCGAAAATTAGAGTTCATTGGAAAATGTTTTTGAAAACATGTTTTTGAAAATAAAATGGACACGAGCTTCATCAAATACGCCTAATGAATAGTTTCATAGAAGATGAAAACCTATAACAATACATACACGGTTTAGGTATTTTACGATATATTTTGTGTCGCACACGTGTGCCGCATGTGTTATTGTCGATCCCGAAAATTTCACGCGTTTCTGTTCTGATGATTGATTACCGACATGTACAATTCATAGGCGTCGGAAGCAAACTGAAAGTGGGGGGCGTAAACCAACTTAAGCCTCCAATTTTCAACACCTATGTCTATCTTTGCAAAAAATGGGGGGGGGGTTTAATCCCCCCCCCCCCACCCCGTTCCGACGCCTATGCAATTACACAAATAACTGCTACTAAAAATATAGTTCAATGTTTTGAAATTTACAGCAGTGTGGAATTTAGTTGATGACGCATGCCATTATCAAAGGCAGTTAAAAATGGAGAGAAATATTGAATACTTAAAGAAACTAATGAAACACTTTTCTAAGTTTATATTCATACGCGAATGTTGCTATAGACATGTAGAACTGTAATGTTTGTTGACTGCCTGATCTATAAATTCGTGTTTTAATTATTTAGCCACCACACTGGTCACCTAGAAGTCAGCGCCTTACAAATAGTCTAATGATTACAAATGCTGACGGCTGAGTACTATCCAAAGTTAATGGAAATGTCTAATGACATTTCTTGTAGTAAGAAAACAAAGCAAGTGATTGATACATGTATTTCTCTGCATATTCCAGAACATACGACACTCTGTCTCACATAGTCAGGCATTACACAATCAAAGCTGTATCATTCGTCATCTCCTATCAGTACTTCAGTACTTATATTAGTCACACTGCAGCCATCATCTGCATTTTCTCACACACAGCTCTAACACTAGCGAAAATCTTGGGTCTAGAATCAATCACCCTCTTGACTATCTATTTGTAGTCCACACCCTCTATGTAACTCTATGTAACTTTATCTAGATAAAATCTCACCAACTGCTACACATTTATAACGTTAAGAGATGATCTTAAGGTCTTACATCTCAACTGTGTCATCTGTTGAACATGTAGAAATGAAACATTTAAAATGCCCAGAACATAAATAAGAGATAAATATATTCTCAAAGTTTGATAAAGGCGACCACTCAACATTCCAAATCCTTTTAAATTCAGATAAAAGAGATCCTAATTTATCCGAGGGAAAAGACATCGGAGGACGTATACATATCTACACAAGTTTTGTATCAATCAACGCGGCGCCTGTCCTTAACTGACCTTATTGGGACAGTTGTTGTCGGCATACCGACATCTTAAGTAGACTGATGATATTGTCAAATGCTACTTCACACCTTTCATGGATTATCGGACTTGTAGTGCACTCTTCAAATTCGGGAGATTAATTTGGTGTAAACATGGCTCAATCATGTCAGAAGTGGCATGGTAATTGACCAACGATAACATATGATCCTCTCAGCTGTCAAATATGTTATTGTCCCGAATTGAAATATAAAGTACGATGTACTCTCTCTCTCTCTCTCTCTCTCTCTCTCTCTCTCTCTCTCTCTCTCTCTCTCTCTCTCTCTCTCTCTCTCTCTCTCTCTCTCTCTCTCTCTCTCTCTCAATTCCCTATCTTTAAAGGCGATTAGGTAAAGCAGAACAAGTACATGCCGAACAGAAGACGCGTAGAGTTGGATTCTAATGAACAGATTTAGGACAAGGAAATAACTGTACTATGTTTATATCATAATATCGATCACAATCAAATCCTTTAAATGGGTTTAGGATCTGTACTTAATACGGCCAGTTTTAAGTAAGAAGTGAAAGGCTATGTAAATATTTTAATATAATCATAATCGGGAGGCACAAAGCTGTTTTATGAAATAATTATTAGTTAGCCTATATATTACCGGTAATAATCCACATTTAAACTTATAGATTCTGACTTCCAATATATTTTATCGGCTTTTGAAATTGAAGAAATCGTTTACAGTAACTGCGCGCAACAAATCAAACAATCGATCAACTCTAAAATCAATTAGCTAGTCCGTCTGTCTGTCTAGGTAACTAGGTCTTGACACACACACACACACACACACACACACACACACACACACACACAGATATATAAACACACACATATATATATATATATATATATATATATATATATATATATATATATATATAATATATATATATATATATATATATATATATATATGGTACCCCGGGTAGTATCATAGTGAACACTAAAGTACAACTTCCTGGTACTTCGGGTAGTATCACAGCTGAAATACGATTACTGGGTACTTTGGGTAGTATCGTAGTGAACATTTAAATACAACTTCCGGGTACTTCGGGTAGTATAATAGTGAACACTTAAATACAATTTCCGTGTACCACGGGTAGTATCATGGTAACGCTAAAATACAATCCCCGGGTACTTCGGGTAGTATCATAATGAACACTTAAATGCAACTACCGGGTACTTTGGGTAGTAAGATATAATCCTTGGGTACTTTGGGTAGTATCATAATGAAAGCTTAAAACATCTACCCGGTACTTCGGGTAGTATAATAGTAAACGCTAAAATACAGTCCATGGGTACTTCGGGTTTTATCAAAATGAACGCTTACATACAACTTCCAGATACTTTGGGTAGTAAAATAGTAAACGCTAAAATCAATGCCTGTGTACTTCGGGTAGCATCATAATGAACACTAGAATACAACTTACGGGTACTGTGGGTAATATAATAAACGCTAAAATACAATTCCTGGGTATTTCGGGTAGTATCATAGTGAACACTATAATACATTTTTCGTGAGATGGAAGCTGTTATAGTATATACGACTTCGATATATTTTAATATACAAGCATGTCATGATATATTACAATTATATATCTTTTTAACACCCTCCCGTTTTCCAGTAATCTCAAGCGTCTAGTTTATCTTTAATAAATCAAAACTAGTTGACACCATGGCCTATTTCAGGCTAGTCAGGCAGATAAAATACCCTTTGAATCTAAGCTTCCCAATCTGTTTATTAAAACTTTATTCAATCATGGGGATTTGCGATCTTATGATATTTTGTTTTTAAAGACCAATTATTTGTTCGAATAAAGCCGAAAGTCATCCGAGGTAAAATGGAAAGAATGTGGGCTAACATCTTACCGAGGACTACACGTATTCCATTAGGAAATATATATACGTGGTAGACGATGATTTAAGTAAGAAAAATAGACATGAGGATTTTAAATAGTCGAATGATACTCGTATGAAATTTTGTATTATACATAAATAAATGTATATATTTTAAAAATAGTTCGAAACATCGGGACTTCGACTCATGGATGGTAACTGAGAACCATACGGTTTTATTTTCACAGGTTCTAAAAGGCGTATATGACTTCTTCGAAACCATTTAAAACACGTACAGTCATTATGATTAATAATTCGTGCTAAATTTAACTAAATTTTCGTGAAATTAAAACATTGAATGTTTATGAGAAGGAGAAAAATTAATATGGGGCGATTTCGTACACATGCAAATTTTTGAATTTTCGTTGTTTTTATAGAAATGGGCCCACAAATGTATCCGATAAATCGAGAAATTCGACTAGACTCGAAAAAAATCGAATTATAAAATGTTTATAAGTAGCGTTAATAACAAAATTATTCAGGACTTTGTGACTAGTTCGAAACATCGAGGAAGTTCGACTATATAGAAAAGCATACTTATTTGTACTTATGTACTTTGAAAAATATAAGCATCAATTTGACCGTAAAATATTTGAAATGATTTCAGAACATTTATGAGTTTATATTTGTGTATACACAGATTATTAGAAAACAAAGTCACAATAGTGTACAGCATATGGACTGCCCGATGTATAGCCTAGTGCCAGATGTTAAAGATTTGTATACTAAATAAACCATTCTATACAAAAATGTATGTATATTATCTCGCATTTCAGTTGAGATCATTTTCTGAAGTGAGATGCTTAATCCGACATGAGTGTAAAAATAACGATCCATTTTAGCTATCACAGAGGAAAAAAACTTGTGGACAATAATCTCTTTCCCTAGCATCAGACCCCCCTCCCCTACACGTTGATTCGAGAGACCCATTTTCTGATTTGTTATTCTCCTGTTAATTATAAATTCAGCTCATTTCATCAGATTCCACTAGATAATATAACCCTGATAGGGAAAAGATGCAAACATTCAGACCCGACCGGCGTCAAAAGATTGTTATCCCGAATTTAGCAAGTAAATAGTAGACAGTTGTAACAATGCGGGAAAGGGTCTGCATATCAACGAGAAAAATAACAAGTTTCTCTTGTAACTCTTTTATGATGGAGGAAGGAAAGTACAAAGAACCGAAAGTGAAACGTGCACATTAAAGTCAACTACAGATAATTAGTTTCGCTGACGAAAGTAGCACAGGGAATGTTTCAAAATTATTAACAGCTCAATAATAAATAAAAAATATATATACAAGCACTGACTAGTTGAGCGAGAGAGAGAGAGAGAGAGGGAGAGAGAAAGAGAGAGAGTAAATAGAGGAGACAGAGAGAATATAGAGAGAGGGAGAGAGAAAGAGAGAGAGTAAATATTGAACACCTAATATAACAGCTCGTGCCGTATGTCAACTTTCTCAGATAACCGAACATAAGATGAGATATAACCTGTCGCGTGCATTCACTGCATAATCCAACTTTGTGATGTATTGTCAAATAAAAATCTTTAAGTGAGCTTTACGATTTGTTTGTCTAAATACTGATTGTGTTTACCTGTTTTTATACATTTTTAGATAAAATCTCGAGGTGGCATCGGGTAGAAGTGTAAATTTGACCGGGTATAACAAACCAGGTAGCTCAGTTATGTGCCTCTAGTTGCCAGAACTACTCATTGCTGCGTGCGAATCCAAATTTGGCAACGCAAATTTTCCACTGTTATTTCAACAAACTAAGCAACATACATACATACATACATACATACATACACACACACAAACACGTACAAACACACACACACACGCACGCATACACATACATACATACACACACACACACACACACACGCACGCATACACATACATACTACATACATACATACATACAAACATATAAACAAACAAATCAAATTATGTAAATTCAGATAGCTTAAAAATGATGATAAAAATGCCAGAAGATTTCATTTTGTACGATCTCTCCGACATAAGTTTCAACACAAGGTGAAATCTCGTGAAATTGAAATTTTAAATCTTATTTCCTTTCGTTTTAGTGTCACGATTATTTACAAGTAGGCCAAGAATTTTGTTTTGAGTCTTGTTGCTTGTGTGTTTTAAGTTTAAAACACATAAATCGCTTATAAACACCCTTCATTATACGAATGCAAATCATATTAATAACCCTCTACTTGAAATAAAAATCCCCCTATAAATGATCGTGGTAAAATGTATCGATGAACTTAGAATATCTGAACAGGGTTTTTGCTCAGGGTGTTATTAGCAGTGTTAAAATTTAAACTCCAGAAGGCAGGTGATTGCGATTTGCTCAATGCACAGCTGTTTTACAGTTAGTCATCGGTAATATAGTAACATTATACATACCTGTATATTTTGTTTTGTTTTATTATCGCTCTCCCAATGTGTTCATTTGTGTGGATGGTTTATCTGATATAGCGGAAATTTCCAAATATTTGATCCGAGCTATGGATGTATGTCATTGCTGTGATACTTATTAAAATAGGCATTAGCTGTTTTCTTTTTCAAAAATAAAATATTTTTTTCTTTTATTACTTAGATTGAAGTACAAGAATAAAAAAGAGATATACAAAGAAGTGAAAATTCTTAAATTCCGGTATATTTTGTGAAAATTACTAGAGAAACCCAGTTTGGCTATTATTTGTTTGCAAATAATTAATTCAATCTTGATATATGTGTATGCATATGGCACTAATCTGACGTTTTTTTCAAACACTATATAAAAATACATGGTTTGTATGTCTGTAAATATCTCTTATTTGTTATGGAACATCAATGGAAGTAGTTAATACGAAACATGTTATGGGTAACAATACACCTGACAGTGTATTAGCTAGTCCAAAAGTACACGGTGTACTAAAAACGACAATGGGGGGGGGGGGGGGGGGGGGGGGGGGGGGGTTGTCCGTCTTGAGATCCGCCAGCAGGTGCTTATTTACGTAAGGTGGCTTGTCGGGCCTTTCCGCAATAATAATTGAGGTAATTATAATGTTCTGGTTTTCTCAAATTGCATATAGTTGTTAATCAAGGTATTTAAAACAAAAATGAAGTATGCGACCAGTCATGAAGATAAAAATGTTGATAAAGGAACACACACACACAAACACACACATACATACACACATACACACACACACAGATATATATATATATATATATATATATATCTATATATATATTATATATATATATATATAATATATATATATATATATGGTTATTATCTTATTTCAATTGGGAATGCCAATAATTTTACAATTTTCAAAATCATGCGTGTATGCTAAAACATTCCCATCCCCAATATCTTTTATGATTTTATAAAATTTCATATGACATTTACTTATTTTTATACCATATACTACAGATCACTAAATTTCCACTATTGTAGAAATTCCACGGTCCATCCACCAGAGCGCTGCATTTTGCCCACTGAATGCAACGTGAGGCTTACGTGAATTTTACATTTATTAAAAAAAGAAACATGCACATTATTTCTACCTTAATGATTATTTTAAAAATTCGGAATTATTTAATGACGAATATGCTTAAAACTTGTCATATTTGTATTGTTTTGGTGTAAAAAGGAATAGAGAATATATGACGCATCTCGAGTGATGAATTATAAGTAAAGGTACACGTGAGATTAATCTGTTTCTTTATACTTTTGTATATGTTTTTATTCATTAGCTTATTCATGTTAATTTTATAGCGTGATATAGAGCAATTAATTATATTCCGTATACATACTGAAAAATATGATACGTTTGAAGTATGTAGTATTGTGTTTGTACGCGTTTACAAGCTTCATAACAAATCAGTTGTTTAGCTGTCGGGATCGACTTTCATACATTCATAACGAAAACTAGAAACGAAATTGAAGATTTTCCCTTATTTTTGCATTCACATTTTTTCTCGTTGTCGCACATCTACAATATTATGGAAAAAAGTAAAACAAATTCCCACGGTGTATTCGATGGTCAAAATTCAATATCTGCATAAAATATCATAATTTTACAAATTTAGTCGCTGCTATGGCTAGTTTTATCTTTTATGTAAGGGGTACGGGACAGTTCACTTCCCCACAAAATATAGACAAAATAAATCCACAGGAAACGTCGCATGAAAATATGTGAGGTCAGTGTAAATAAGTTGCAAATTTAAAAACATACTTAGTGTAAAAATTACGTATAGATGCGATGAATAATATTGTGTCTTGAGGCTCGTGTATGCAGTCGCTGACGCAATTAAGGTACCTGCTTTCGATTCTCTAAGTTTATAATATATTCATATTGCCTAGTAGAAACTGGGTAAAATTATATTTGCGTAACGTAATGTCTACGGCAATTACCTGTTGAATCGAACATGACTTCCTCTACAGTGACCACCTTTAAGCCTTCGACAGATAACAGTGATCATTTTGATAGATCAGCCATACGTATAAACTCTGATTTTATTTACGCCACTCTCGTTTCATGCTTGTTGATTTTAATAAAGCTTATCATTTTCGTATCGGAGCTAAGTGCTCGAGGTGATTGTATACTTCAAACTTTTCTGTAGTAGTCGTAGTAAAACATTACAAAACAATAATAGCCACTAAGCGAAGTAACCAAAGGGGATGTCATGTTACGGGTTCGAGCTCCGCCTTATCTATAATCAAATCTAACTTGTATATCGTTATGTCTGCATCAATTAATTATCAGTCTCATGTTAAGTGATTTGAACTCGATTTTATTATGGTAGACAGAAAGTAAGTTAAAATTCTAAGTAACGTGTAATTGTATTCGAGGCAAATTTCGCGATATTTATTACACAATTTTGTTGTCTGATCGACGCCCTGCATTGTAAAAATAGCGAAGTCATGTTATTCATCATACTGGCTGTTCCTTACCAATGTCAGAAAAATGTTAAATATACAAAAAATATAAAAATGGTTCTTTTGAAGCATTTTATTTCCCCAGGGTCATCGTATAACACACACCTTCAACTACTTGTAAAGTTGTACGTTTAATAGTAATTTAAACGAGCGAAACAAAAGCGTCATTTACGATCGCAGGATTTAGAAAACGTCGATGTATCGCCTTGGTATTGAATAATATAAAATGAAATGTACATCTGAGAGGCATCAATAACCAAATATTAATGCTAATTTCTTGTATCACATTAGAACTCAGAATTGCTATGAAATTCTTTCAAACGACGAAGCTATTGTCGAATAATTTAGGTAGGTTACTTGAACATCAGATGCTTAAAAAATTGAGAGTTAAGTGCACATGTGGAACAGCTCTTAAGTGGGATTTTGTTTTTGTAATTTTATGTCAATTATCATAATTGTCGTCGTGACAATTATGACGGTAAGTCTCTCCTTCTCCTACACCTCCCCTCCTTCTCCTCCTCCTCATCCGGTCGAATGGTTGTTGCGCTTTTGACAGAGTAAACTGGTATTCATCTCAGTTTCCATATATATCCTAAATTATAACGATTAATTTTCATACACGAAATTTCAAAACGTTACCGATATCCACCAAGGGGTCCTTGCAACTCGGATATTAGAGCACTTATATATCACTTACAGGGCTCTACAACACTAAAAAAAAATCACTCTTCATTTGGCCAGTGAACCAGAAATTTTACTAGCCAGCCAGGAACTTTTACTCGCCAATATATATATATATATATATATATATATATATAATTATATATATATATATATATATATATATATATATATGCGAAATAAACAGAAAAACACTCAAATTTCACAAATTTTTGGCCATTTGGCCTTTATCAAGTGAAAGACAACAATATATAATATATATGTGTGTGTGTGTGTTCTTAAAAAAATACACTGGATGAAAATACAGAAATGAAATAAAATATTAATTTTCTAAGTTGATGTAACATTTTATTGTTTCTATCCATTTAATACAAGGTTATTAACTGCATGTTGACCTTTTGTGCATTTTTTATCAATCCAGGAGTGTTTATATGCCTATATTTTTCAAATTTGTTACTCTAATATTGAGGCAACCTTAAACTTTGTTTTTCAAATTTTAGCGCCAGTTTCTTTTCGACAGAATTTCCAAACAGAGACTGCTCACAAGAATTGTAAATTTTGTCTGTAAGTTAAAATGTAGAGTCCAACACCCGTGACCTGATCGTCAGACAAACACCTATAAAGTTCTTTAATTATATATTTTATAATATTAATCGATTTTAATTTTACAGATAAAATTTCCAGTTCCGACTGTGGTTAATCCCTTTGGGGATTCTGTGTCACGGCCGTTTTATTGTGTTGCCCAACGATACAAAACGGCCAAGATAGAATCCCCAAAGGAATTAGGCTGTGGTCTGCCCTGCCCTCCTCGTCGAACACTAGGCCGAACTTTCTGCCCTGATTTTACCACTCTAAAAACCGCTTAAATTGAAATCGAAATCGGGACAGAAAGTTCGGCCTAGTCGAACACTAGCCATAACTCGGTTCCAGTATTCCTTTAACCAAGATCGTTTAAACTTAGCAGCGTCTAATGATGCTTCTGTTGAAATCGACCGAGAAAAGAAAATGTCATCGTGTGCTGTTTGGAAAATTTCAAGTCGAAAACATGAGAGCAATGTACAGTAATCCACGTGAGTTAGATGCACTAGTTTATCGAAACTAAATAACCAAATTGGTTGTTGTAAAGCGCATAACAGACCATGATTTCGATAATGTAATTTCACAGTGAAAACGGACTAACTTTTGATTTCCAGATCGGGGAAAAAACTGGTCGCGATGTGGCGACTGAATGAGGATAAACACTCGCCAAATTCCAAAAAATGGTCGCATTTGCGAGTGATTTGGTCGCATTGTAGAGCGCTGATTAGTCTTATAATCTGGATAGACAAGGACTTCTGCTTAAGGGTGGCTATTTTTGCACAGATTGTCGGGTAATAAGGGGGGAAATCATTTTCGCATAGCTAAGTAATCATTGAATACAATATGAAAAAACGACGAGTATTCAAATTCGAATTGAATAGCAGTCACGTATTTTCGAACAGTAAATTTTGGTATCTGTCTCAGCTCCAAATGGTTGGGAAATACTGGGTGTGATAAAATACTCGGGGAAATAACAATCTTTAACATATAAAGATTCCAGTTGGGCTCGAGCCTGAGATGACCAGTGGTTTCAAACGATCCAGGCAAAAGAAAGACTATATTTGCAGCAATATGTAGGCCTACTAGTGACCAAGATAAGACTTCGTGTATTTTGCATTTATAAAATCAGACTTGATAAAACGAATCTTGCAAATAAATGAACATACAATTGCTATGCAGGTAACATGCCTATATAAGACTACTGTAACCCTGTAATCCAAATTTCTGATTTTACGGATTTGTTGTTTTCCATAAAGCTGAAGTAGAAAAGCTATGGAATGATTTTTAAAATGACATCTATTACACTACATCCTTTTGCTTATATCTTTTGTATGATTCAGTATTTATAAAGTTACATATTTAGTAGAGAAATCTCAAATCAATTAACGCCCATGCTGATAAAAATCGTTTTCTTTTTTGTTTATCTATAACATTTTGCTTTTCATTTTTCAGAAGACGTATACAGTCGGGTAGGTATGATGTTTTTAGACCTATTTAATAGGAGAGAGAGAGAGAGAGAGAGAGAGAGAGAGAGAGAGAGAGAGAGAGAGAGAGAGAGAGAGAGAGAGAGAGAGAGAGAGAGAGAGAGAGAGAACAGGAGCAGGGGCTACACTTTCAACTGTATATTTGCACGAACAGCTGTGTTGTGATGGTCCACATTTAGCTGGACGGTTCACGGGGTGGAGTGCTGCTGGTCAAGTATAAAAATAGAAGGACACACTAATTCGATTCACGTGTATTATACTCAACATTGTCAGTAAAACACATCATTTTTCCCCACAATATTAATAGTTTTGGAAGACCAAAGATCAAGATTTAAGTTATAAGGAATAAAAAATTTACGAAATGTTATATTCTTTATTCAATACCTAATGGCTATACTCTATATAGTGTACATGTGCCCTGTCAAAACGCAGACGTGCTAATTTTAAGAAACTTAAATAAATACTTCCCAATAAACCCGACTTTAAGCTGGCGACGACTGTGGACTTAAAATTTGTCCAGTTGGTGAAATTACAATTGATTCCAAGTCTTGATAACACGATTCTTCACAGGTTTGCCCAGACGTATATAGGATATTGTCGGGACTCTAATGTATCAAAATTCCAGTCCAAGCTGTTATTCGGAGTAGTCAAATTGTTCGGGTACTCTTAAAATAGCATAGCCGCTGTATCATATTTTCACATTACAAAGTGTTATGTGAAAACGTGAAATCATGGTAATAAAAATATGACAGAATTGCCTACGCGCCTCTAACGTAAAGGATATGAACAGTAGCGACCTCCATGACCCGGTGGTTAGAGAGTTGCGCTCTTAACCATGTCATCCCTCATCTCGTGCCAGCGCAGGGTCGATCCCCGTTGAAACCTAAGCTTATTTGGAGAGAAAGAGTGTCAGTGTATTTGCAGTCCGCCGATGGTCTCTTCCTGGGTACATGGGTATATCTGGGCTATCTCCTCCACCATTAACAGTCAGAGCCACCATATGGCTGGAAATGATTGAATGTGTCGAAAACACGAACGGTATTTAATTAGCTGGCTGTTATATACAATTTTATATTTGGATTTGAACCACTATCCAAATAATGAAGTTCTCCTCACTTCACTAAAACTTAACTTCACTTAAACGGTTTCCTATTTCTTTTGCAAGTTTTAGGGATAGGGGCGGAATAACTAGGTGTCAGTTAATGGATGGCTTTGGAAATATTTCAAAAAATTAAGAATTTAAATACATTCTAAAGGATAATCAGGCCTAGAGCCATCCTTGTATACCGACCTTTTTGTATAGTGCAATTCATTGTACTAAATCTGTCGAATACCTACCGAGACATGAGATTATATGAAGATCGCGTTAAATATGCATGTAAACACCGATACCTGCACTTGTTATTAGTTCTTGATGATGTCATGCTTACTATACTTAAAACATTAAATTATGTAGTTAAAAATGCAATGAATTTAGACTGATTTTATGTATAATTAAATTTTGCAAATACATAACATATCTAGAAAAATCCCAAGTTTATAGGAAATGTCAGAACCATAATATTAGAAAAAAGATTTATACATGACTGTATTTTGACATCATCATCATCATAATCTCTCTCTCTCTCTCTCTCTCTCTTTCTCTCTCTCTCTCTCTCTCTCTCTCTCTCTCTCTCTCTCTCTCTCTCTCTCTCGTATTAATGATTATACATATTGTAAGAGTAAGCGTAAAATAAAGAAGCAAAATATGTGGAAGTATACACGTTAGAGATATTTTCGTGTTACATATATAAAACACACAAAATGATTATTTTCTAATTGTTAATTATTTTAATATTATCTCTTAAATGTACCTTTACAAGGCAAATTCCCTATTTTCAGAATCTCAAACTTGCACCATTATGTCATTTGTCATGGTTACAAAGGACAAACGCATATAAAATCGATCTCCCGAAACCACGTGTTTAATTTGGCATGTGTATTAACTTGGAAATATATGTAAAAACTAAAATATAAACACACACACACACACACACACACACACACACACACGTGTGCATATATATAAATGTTTACTTCTCTATTATATACCACATAACTGACTTATTGAAAGTGGTCAGATTAGTGAGGTGGTCTCTGAATGCAGGGTCTGTTCCTATCAAATATATAGTACAGTATTAGGAAAATTTCAAGAGTCCGATAGTCTGTAGTCTTATATATATATATATATATATATATATATATATATATATATATATATATATATATATATATATATGAGATTATGTATATACTTGTATTACCGGTATTTTGAATGATAATCCACACGTGTGCTGCTCCACAAGATACTTAACTTTGAATTATCGACGGCCAAAATAAATCATCAGTTAGATTAAAAGTTTATAAACAAACCCTTACTTATAAGATAAACCTAGAATCGAGAACACGCAATTAGTTACCAGTTAAATTGGGTGATTGGTGGAAAGAAATATTTAGTCACATATAAAGCAGTATATTTATACTTATGTACTGATATTTTATTACACAGAATATTTTATGACATAGTAAATGGAATAATTTCTCAAGATATCGCCATCATCGTTAATATTGTTCAGTGTTATAAAAATGCAGAATGATTTTGTTTTCTTCTTTCTGTAAGTACATGTACTAGATGTACAGATAAGAGCTATGCAGAGGCATACAAAATCTTGTAGCTCCTATATATTTAGTGAAAATAAGGTCAGATCCAGTTACTAATAGTAAGGTGGAGTTAATCAATTGCAAGTGAAAAAAAAGTGCCAATCCAGGGTTTCTCAAGCAATTTTCACAAAATATATAGGGATTTAAGAATCTTTATGTCTGCGTATCTCTCTTTTTTGTTATTTTATATTAATTTAAGCAGTAAAAAGGAAAAACATAATTTCTGTAAAAAAAAAAACAGCTAATGCCCCTTTAATTATTTATCAGCTGTTTTACAAATTAGTACGTGTTCGTGTCGGTTTAACATTAATTATAGAACGAAAAGATAAAACGGTTTACACATATCCCCCAAGGTTCAGGTCACTCGCTAATTCTTACACTTGTCAAAATCGTAAATTGCGACGAAACACGTGTTTAATAAAACATTCAATTAAGCACAAAAATACATCTACAGTAAATTCGATTTTTTACTGCAGAGTAGATTAATTATTGTTCCCAAGTTTAGGTAGAGACCTATGTCGTTTAAATATGTCATGTCAGGTACCTGTCTGAAATGTACATTTTAATTAATAAACTATAGACTTACCTGTGACATCAAACGATCGCTTCCGTCTCCCTCCTCATCTTTAAAAATGATATTGGGGTTATCATTCTGTACAAGTTGCTTAAACTTTGGATCGTCTCTTGTGATCCGACCCTCGGCTAATCCACTGGCTCCTAGTGTATTTTCCGAGATATTTGGAACATGCTGCTTGTACACAAGGGGTGTCATTTTCCCGGGTCGATTCCTTCGTCCCGACCCCCTTCCTGGGCCACACTGAAGGGAGGGGTTAATAAGAATTATCAGTATGAAAAAGACCGAGTGTAGTCCGGTATATCTTGACGATGAGAGCATACCGATATTACTAAGTTAGAGTGTGCTCACAGTAAAAATTTCACTTTTAAATCTTAGTAATAGGTCAAACCTTAACACCTGTGTATCGTTTGAAGGTAAAATTCTTCAAAGTGAACCGCGAATCTTTCCTCTCATTCATATATGTTCGCATGCACATTCAAACCGAAGCTATCGTGAATGTATTTCTCCCTTAGTCTTTACCATGTTTGACGTGTTGTTTTTTTTTCGTGTAAATATTTATCAAATTCAAATATCTACATATATATCTATTCTTTTAAAATCATGTATGTTTTCTGCAGTATACTTAAAATCATATATGTCTCCAATGTACAAGTAAGATGAGATAAATGAAAAAGAATAAAAAAAACGGCGTAGTTTCCTACTCTTCAAATTAACTAACTTAAGACTCCACACTCTCTTCAAGAAAATTTCGTCAGTAAAAATCCATTGATTTAAGTCTGTAATTAGCCTTTTGAATCCGTCGGTCTTTATAAGTCAGATCCGGGCACGGTTTTGCCATTTGATCGTAAATGTCATGTCTATTATCAGATCATCTAGCGACCAATCATTTCTTCTATAATACGGGAATGTTGATAAACACACCGATATTTCCACTGCCCACTTTTTAAAGCTCTGTCTATATTAATTCGCCTGTTCACATCTTTAAAATTGATAACACTGATAAAATTGCCGTTGTTTAATAAACCATTAGGAACGAGGTTTTCATTCATCTTTTTCTAAGACCTGTCATTGTAAAGAGATTTATACTCATAAGCCAACCGGCGACTTTGTTTTTGTAGCGGCACCTGGAAGAAAATGAAAGAAAAAAAAAATGACATGGTATATTACAACGTATACAAGCTCTAGTCTCAATATGTAAAATCGGGAATTACAAGAACTCAATCCGATTACGGTATACAAAATCTATTCCGATTTCTCTCTACATGTAAATCAAAATGTATGATTGCCCTGTTCAGATCTGAAGGCTGTGTATTTTATTGTTAAAAAGAATTATATTGAAACTTATGTACTCTCTGCTAAGACATTCAAAATCATACTAGCATAAACGACCAAATGATAATTACATTATATTTTATAATTTAAAGTTAATATTTCCCGGATTTACTTTGATGCTACGTGTTTGGGTTTATATTTAATGAAACCTGTCGTTTCCTTTACGCCCCCTTTCTATTTTCCCACACTCCCCGATACTACACTACACGGGTACCTGAAGCGGAAAATAATTTGCTGGTTTTACTATTCTTATACATTGAATATTTTCAGCCTTCGTAACCAACATTATTAAATTCTCATAAAATATGTTGGAAAATTATTTAAGTAATCATTTCTGTCGAGGAGATAATATTTTAGCAATAAAATAATATAAAAATAGCGATATCTGGACGATCTAGTGAACGATTATGTTGCTACGGGATCATAAAAGTTGTACCGGCCCTACGACATCGTAATATTGATGGAGAGCGGGACTGTGAAAAAGAAATAAATAGAATTAAAAAATAAAGAATTGATAATAATAATAATAATAATAATAATAATAACAATAACAATAATGATAATAATAATAATAAATGGAACGATAATTAGACAAACCTGAAATTGATTTAGTCCGTTATTATAAGTCTGAGCGTTTATATGAACATCATTTTGGGTTTTATATTCCCTCTAATCTACCGACAAAAAATTAAATCACATTAGCCACGTTATTGTGGCTCGTTCGTGAGTATCACTGAAGGCGGTCGTGCTCTGCCTAATATTTCGTTGTTTAATGTTTTAACACGATTGATTCCCTACAATACAAATCTGACGCATGAAAGTAGAGTTAAATTAAACAAATCAAAACAGTGTTTTAACTATAAACACACCATTCTTTACTTTGTTCTACAAATATGACATTGATAGGGTTTAAGTCAACTTGGTCAGGTTTTAGAATGTCCAAATAATTCATAGTTATAGAAAGGCTCTAACAAGAAGACCACAATCGCGGCAATATATATACATGTATATGAAAAGCGGAACATTTATAACTCTTAACGTTTAAGAAGCAATACACAAAAGTTTTGAAAGGACATCTGAAATTGAGTGGAATTATAACCTGTGAAATTGATCATTTAAATGATTGTCGATTTGTATGAGTGGTCGGACTACACTGTTGGTCAATTTGCTAACATGAATTAGTAAACATAGGTGCTACTTTGGTCAATTCAGAATAAAAATATAAAAGAAATGAGAGGACCGAATCGATTGATAAACGGCAAGGGAAAAATCATATTGGAATTTCTGTGTTTGCAGGGTGGGATTTTTAACAGTGATTCGAAGGAGTCCAGATAATGCAGGTTAGGTGAAAAGAAGTGTGATCTTACGCAATCGCTCGATTGATTTCGGTTTATTTGTGGTTCATACCACATCCCCAAGTTTTCAGTTATACCGGACGATCAGTATTTATGGAGAGGAGAATACCCGGTTACAATGTACCCGGAAACAGACTACAGGTCTTAAGCAAGTAATCTTCCATGATCCCCACGTTATCAACCTATAATTCAACCAGGTTCGCACCGGCGCAAACTACACGCTAAAGCCATCGTAATTTGAAGCGCGTTGATCAGGTGGCTTAACCACGAACCCCCTTTACTCCTACCCAGTATATTCAAAATTTATAATTTATAATGCATAACACTCAAGCTCAACTAAATTTTACGATTTTGAGGTAAAAAACACGAAATGTAGGCTCAAAATGGACATGTTTGTATATTGACGACATACGGTTGTAAATAACGATGACAGTTTTTGCTCATTTGAAGAAAAGAGACGAGTATATAAAAATGTCAACTCTCACCAACCCCTACGGTCACGTTTAGACTCACCAGGATCAATATATAGTACAGTCTACCGTCATAATACAGGAGGGAACAAGTTCATATTCCATATAAAATGATTGTAAATCTGATTCTAAATCATGAATCCCTGAATTCTTACAGTGGGCCTAACCATTTTTTGAAGTGGGCAGGTCCAGATGTGTTTTCAAGGGGTTGATTAATTAACATGCCACATCTGTGACACGGACCTTGGTTAATGTCTAACCCGAAGTATTCGTGATGCAAACATTGTGTGCCAAGTGCTTAACGAGAGATCGACCATTGCTCTTTTATTTTCATGTTTCATATAAGACTCGGAAGCGAGATTGGAAGCTGGAACACACGGCTTGCAAGCCCAGCACGCTAACTGATGAATTTAATTACGTAAGAAATAACAGAGCTTGAAGGTCTGTCCGAAAACCCCAAACTCACCACGACCAGATATAACGATTCCCCCATATACAGATTATTGCTTTACAAACGATTTCATTTTCTCTATACATTACTATTCTTATTTTGAGAGGTAGGATTGATAGCTTAGTAAGATGAAAATCAAAGCATCGATACGAAGTCATATGCCCAAGCATACCAAATATTTATCTTCTTTTTAGTCAAACACTCGGCATGCGAATTAAAAGTCACGTGTCTTTCGGAAGAGAACGAGGCTGGCAGGCTCGACACGTTAAAGAACTGACCCTGCATTAGCACAAGACCGTAGCACAAGTTTAAAGTATTGGTTCGTCATCTAGACTTTGGTCTGACACCATAAAACTTAAGAATAACTGAAGTCCAAATAATTTACTCGAGTATGGCTAATCTTGAATTGTGATTGGCTGAACATGCCAAGTTGAGGATATTCGCAGATTTGGGTGAATTCTCAGGTTAAATGGTGCCGGACCAGAAAGTGGAGTTGTCTTCGCATGATAAGAACCACCCCCCCCCCCCCAAAAAAAAAATCTCGTATACTGTTATACTGCTACATTTATATTTTTGGTACTTATGAGCTTTGATTTTGATTTTTGTTTTGCGCCACACTCAACAATTTTTCAGTTGTCAGTGGCAGCCAGTTTTAAATTGTGGAGAAGAGAACCTGGTTACAATGTACCCGGGAAGAGACCACCTGCCTTCCGCAAGCAAACTGGCAAATTTTCTCTCAAAACAGACTTACATTCCAGCGGCCACGGAGCCTCTTAGAAACGTATCCATGATTCCTATGGACAGAAACGTATCTATGGTCCATAGAAACAGAAACGTTTCCATGGATAACGTTAATATGGACATGAACGTATCCATGGTTTATATGGACATAAACGTATCCATGGTTTATATGGACAGAGACATATCCATGGATCCTATAAACAGAAACGTATTCAAAGTTCCTATGGACAGAATCCTATCCATGGTCCATATAGACAGAAACGTTTCCATGGGTAACGTTAATATGGACATAAACGTATCCATGGTTTATATGGACAGAAACGTATCCATGGTTCATATGGACAGAGACGAATCCATGGATCCTATAAACAGAAACGTATTCAAAGTTCCTATGGACAGAATCGTATCCAGGTTACAGTGAAGAAGCCATCATCTTCCGAGACATCTGATCCAGAGTGGCCCAGGATGTCTGTGTCATTTAATACTTCTGTTTTTGTGATGTCTTATAACTTATCTACGACGCAATATTGATCCAATCGTACCTAATTATACCTTATTGTTCGCAGTATGTCTGCCATTTCGTATTCAATAGTTAAAATCATATAATCGTACGCAAATAATCCTAACTCGGAAATTACTTGTTGTCGACATTGCAGTTACAGTCATAGAAATACGACATTGGATTATTGAGATATATTCTAGTTCCTTACAAGCTTTGATCTAATATGTCTTCGGCCCACATCATATTACTCATAGAGAAAGCAGATTTTATTTCCTCATATAGGCACTTCTTATGTGTTATATCCAAGAAATGAATCACATTCGGTTGCAATTGTTTGGCCAAATATGATAACATACGATGTATAATAGCTAAATACACAGGGCGACATAGTATTAACTTCTACTGGGATGAGTCAATACTTACAAGAACAGGATTGTGCTGTAATAGAACTGGTAGAGTGATAGAGTATAGCTCTTGTAGTAGTGTTTAGCGCGCGGACACGCACACAAAAACACACATAGAGAGAGAGAGAGAGAGAGAGAGAGAGAGAGAGAGAGAGAGAGAGAGAGAGAGAGAGAGAGAGAGAGAGAGAGAGAGAGATTTCTAATAATTCATGTAATCAGATATCACTTATATAAAACATTTCCCCACGTTTGATTATACGATATATACACACATGAAACAATTTCGAAAAATGCTGTATTTGTACTTCAATTAATGATATTCATATTTTGGCACTTTTAGCGATATTGTCATTAGGTCAATTCATCAATCCGCTAACATATGCATTTTATTATTCAACGTTCGCTTTAGGAAACTCAGTTGCCTCTTATTTCTTATGTATTAAGGGTATATACAGTATTAGTCTTTTGTAAGTTGTATATACTACTATCACCGGGGAATAATAATAATATCGGTGATGTGTATAGGATACCAGTTCAGACTGGTGACCACTGGATGGCGGCCACCTTGTCCTCATCGTCAGACATTTGGCAATTGTCTCCTCAAGGTCTGGAGACTGCCATCACTAGCTTAGCATCCTATTGCTATTTTGGGGTTTCTGTATCCTCTTTATTAATGTTTTTATTTGATTTCGAACAAATTCATGATACATACTGACCAGATGAAATAAACTATAACCTTCGTAATATTTTAGGGGGAATACATGTTTTTATCAAACCGTTTATTTGCATGCATTATCTGATATATATTCAAATGCAGTGACATCTTCCATAAAAGTTTCTAAAATTCGTTTTAATTATTATCATTAAACATTTCTGTTGAATGAAGGAATAGAATCCATTGCAGTGTTTTAAAACTCACATACCCAAAATAAGGCGCACATTTACGCATAGCTTCTAAGAATCGGAAGCGAACTTAATGATTATAAATTACCCACAGTGCAATACCATTCTATCGTCTAATTTACTTTCTCCATCAACACCGTAAAAGTAATTACTTTAAAAAGAAAACATATATACATTTCACCTTTTTAAATATATACCTACAGTTGTTGTAGTTATGTTCGACTGATCGCGTAATTACCAAAATCAGGTTATTCACTAAAAGTAGAATCTGACCTAATTACCTGAAGATCACCTTTCAAACTGGTTAAATAGTATTGTTTGCAAAGCAGATTGAACATGTTCCTATGTCGATTTTTATCGTTTTAACGTGGACTAATGATAATAGCAATGATTATGTCTGTAACTTTGTGATATGTCAAAAGCTATGAATATTAAACATTTCATATATTTCAAACATTCTCTTCATTTCAAGCATTATCATAACATTTCAGTAATTGAAACCATTAACACTTATATAATAGAATCAGGGGAGTATTGGTTATTCGGGGTTTCATTACGTGCTGAATAACATTTAATTGAAAATAGATATTAAATTGTCGTATCTGTAATTGTTTGAAATCTATAGAGTAAAAGCAAATTTATCCGCTGCCCCAATATGTATAATAGAACACTCTATAATTGGTCAAAGCTATATCTCTTTCATTCTTGCATTTTAAATGTAATAAAATAGATTTAAATATTTATTACAATGTGTTTAATGTGCTGAAACGTTTTAGCACATCTGAGCCATTTAAATATGTCTTTCAATATATTTTTATCATCATCAATAATCAATTGATATGTATTATTAATAGAAAAGAAAAAGAATTCATCTGATTATTATTAAGTGTCTAAATCTTTCTAATGAAATAATGCTTTGAAAAGGTTCGTTATAACATTTAAAGTGAGAAAGTTTAACAGTTTACTTGCGGAAGGCCACACACACAAAACAAAACAACAACAAAACAACTACTAGCCGCCACCATAAAACTAAAAACTTGTTAGGGTGGCGTAAATTCAAATTCAAATTGTGTCATATAATTAAAAGGATATGCAAAAAGATCACAGCTATATTGATTTCTGTAAATGAAAGGTACAACTTCTACAACAATAACAACAACAACATCAACAACAATGACAACAACAACAACAACAACAACGACAACATCAACAACAACAACAACAACTACTACTACCTCTACCACTACTGCTACTACTGCTGTTACTGATAAATCTACAATTGCAATTACTACTACTACTACTACTACTACTACTAGTAGTACTACTACTATAGACCACTTACACAGAATGGAAAAAGTGAAAGAGAAAATGAGTAAAAACAAACCAAAGAAAGGATACATGACAATATTGAAAAAGAAAATCGGAAAAATGCAATCGAACAACGATGTGACGTTAAAATTGAGGATTATTTGATTATTGTCTAAATTGATAAGAAATGTTCAGCAATCCCACTTCTTATGGAATACTTCAATGTTATGATTTTGTTCTTTTCTACCTTTTTGTTTTGTTTTTCTTCGAAAGATACTTTACGCCATTCAGCAATTTTGTAGTTATCATGTGGCGTTGAGTTTTTAACGGTGGAGGGGATATCGCAGAGACAATATACCCTGATAGAGACCACCGGATTTCTGTAAGTAAACTGGCAAACTTTCTCACAAAATCAGCTAAGGCTCCATCAGGGCTCAAACCCGTGCTGACAAGAGTTGCTCTAATTACTCGGCCACGGAACGCCCCATGTTGTTTTGTTCACAGGTACGAATTTCAAAAGCACATAACTTTTTGTCTAAACTACTTTTTATTTTCTTTTAGACATATATACATCTATTTTAAGTTAAGACTCGAATTTAACCGATGAAGTCTTAGTATTGAGCCATGTTGCCCAGATCTATGATATCGGTAATTTGCTTGATATCAGAACATGTTTGTCTGGTTGTTAAAATAGTGTATAGACAAAAATCACACATTTTTCAGTGATATGTTTGCAGCCATTTTTAATGGTGGCGGATATAATCCGGCTACAGTGCATCTGGGAACTGTCAAGCGGCTGTCAACAAGTCAAGTGGCGAGATATCAGCTTAGGTTTTAGCAGGTGGTACTAATGCATTATAAATATCAGTGAATAATATATGAATAATACACAATGTTTATCAAATAACATACATTAAGGCAATCTACAGATGCAGTGAACACTGGACAAACACAGGAAGATCTAGAAGTGGGATCATGCGCCATAGAGGAGTAAACAGCCTCAGATAAAATGCCACAAACATTGATATTTGTTATGGACTGACACCATTGCAGTTTGGTTCTTTTACATTCCAGGCCTGTCTTGACACGAGATCTCTAGTTAAAGTCACGGACATTTTTAAAGTCTTTTGTACGAACCTATACCGAGAATTGAAACCGGGATCGAGTCGAACGCTCTGCAATGATATCATATTCCTTAATTCATTCATTCATTCATCCATTCGATCTTTTATGCATGCATTCCTTCAATATATGTAACATCTATTACATCCATATTCAAAATGTATATTCAACAGCACCGGAAAGAGCGTCTTGGTCAGCTGATTGGTCAGGCGTTATATCTTATTTCAGACATGTTAAGTACTTAACTTGTATCTGTTACAATTAACAAGGCCACTTTATTCGGTCAATTTTAAAACAATCAGTATAAAAACTGAACTCACTAGCCACATTCGATACAAAAATCTCTCATGTTTTACATACATTGGTCAAGCATTACAGTGCATTCACCTAAAGTCAATATAAAGTAATATTGTCCAATTACTTGTTACTGTTCAACCGTAGAATTGTATAGCGACCTTCATTGTAACACTTGATCGCGTATCACTGGTATCTTATATCTTTATCATTGAATGGATATTGAGATATTGGGATAAAGAGAGTTGTTTACGAGTTAGATTTATATGATAATCTTTTCTTGTATATCAAGCACGAATGATCAAATTCTGACTTACGATTTCATCTGTAGATTTCTTTGTAGGTGTTCGGATATTATCAAGGGGTTTGCCTGTGCTTCCGAGCGATAAGATTTGATTTGATTGCACAGATATATTCCTATCAGATTTTATTGACCTGATACAAAAACATGCTCAAATTTCAAATCTTTGTGGTGATATTGTTATATTTTAAGATTGGCATCTTTTTATCTACTCTCACTCGAGAATTATATCAAAATCACCTTCAGTATGAAGACTATGTATCTGATCACTACTGGACAAAATACTTTGTATTGATTTTTCGATTTTCCAAGAAATTTAGAATAGGTAGAACAATTTAAAAAAATATAAATTATCATTCTTATTATTGTAATTATTATCACGATTATTATTATTATTATTATTATTATTAGTAGTAGTAGTAGTAGTAGTAGTAGTAGTAGTAGTAGTAGTAGTAGTAGTATTTTTATCATTATTATATTATCATTATTAAAATCTACAAAACGAAATTAAGATATGTTAAAAAAAATTGTACGACTCTTTTATCATTGCTTTATTTTAATTATTACTGTATAGTTTAAAATTACATCTGCAAAAAAAGCCACATGGGAGTGTAAAATAATTGTAGACTTTATCAATTTAATATTGTTATAGTAGACTTAATCCCCGCTGGTATCTTAGCTGATTTTTGTGAGAAAGTTTTACAGTTTACTTGCGGAAAGCCGGTGGTTTCTTCCCGGGTACACATTAACCGGTTCATTCCTCCACCATTAAAAACTGGTATTCTCCATATAACTGGAAAATCGTCATTGTGGCGTAAGACACTATTCGAAATTCAAAATTATCTAATTTCATAATTTTTGTTAAAAAAAATCTAGATGCGTTGTTTATTTTTGATAGGAGGTGTTCTTTATTCGGGTGTGACCGGTCGGCAGGGGATGCTTACTCCCCCATGCACCTGATCTCACCTCTTAGTTTCCCAGAGGTCTGTGTTAGTCCATTTATGCCGGATTTGTATCAGTATCCAGGACATCCTAAAGATTTATACTTTTGTATGTTTTATATCTCTATAAATTATTAAAAACAGCAGGGGTAGCTACTCCTCCATGGCACCATGGTCTAATCTCCTGATTTTCCGTGTTTCTCCAATGTACACTAGATTTGTCTCTAAAATATCCTGTAGATGGTATCTGTGATTTCTATTAAAGTTCCAATTTTTGGTTTATGTGGACATATTTGACCTTCGGACGACACAGTTACAAAAACGAAAAACAGACATTATATTTTGTGATATATCTATATATCAGTGCCAATTATACGTAATTTTGATTAAACAGAATATCTTCCTAAATATCAGCAATTACGTTAATTTTGAACATATTCAGTCACCCATTTATTGATAGGCACAGGGAAAGCTGTAAAGGGCAACATACAAGGTGACTCATTATCGTTTAACTGTTTTTATTTATGAACATCTGTCACGAAACCAAGTTCCTACGCTGCGGAGCGGTTATTTCATACTTCAGATTATATTAGTATCTGTGGTTTCAGAGTGGTTTCCGCTACCCATGTCCACATTTTATTCCATAGATGAAGCACCCTATAGGCGTAGGAGGTATTGGACTATTGAATGTATAGTAATGGTAGTATACGTAATTACGGAAGTCTTTTGTTGTTTTAGTGGCTGTCATTACAAAAGCCTGGCCTGAAGAGTATGAAACGTTAATGACTGTAACATGAAGAGAGTGTGGTTGCGCTAACAGCGGACGTATTGTTAAATCCGTCTTTTACCGTAATCATATTGGTAGCACAAGATGTATTATTGATGTTATCTGTTATAAATCAATGGATATATTTGCACCAGTTGCGTAATGGTATCTGGAAACACTGTAATATTAACACTGTCATGTTCTCACTATTTGATTTATCAGGGGTTTTAGTTACTACCACTACTACTACTACTACTACTACTACTACTACTACTACTACTACTACTACTACTACTACTATACTACTACTACTACTACTACTACTACTACTACTACTACTTACTACTACTACTACTGCTACTGCTACTGCTACTACTACTACTACTACTACTACTACTACTACTACTTACTACTACTACTACTACTACTACTACTACTACTACTACTACTACTACTACTACTACTACTACTACTACTACTACTACTTCTACTACTACTACTACTACTACTACTACTACTACTACTACTACTACACTAGGAGTGAGAGTTGTAAAATAACTGGTTGTCATAGCATACGTAGTAGAGAGAGCAGAAAAAAAACTGCTTGTGATGACATGTCTAATAGTGAGAGCAGAAAAAGAACTGCTTGTGATAACATATTTAATAGTGAGAGTAGAAAAAGAACTGCTTGTGATAACATATGTAATAGTGAGAGTAGAAAAAGAACTGCTTGTGATAACATATGTAATAGTGAGAGTAGAAAAAGAACTGCTTGTGATGGCATGTGTAATAGTGAGAGCAGAAAAAGAACTGCTTGTGATAACATATGTAATAGTGAGAGCAGAAAAAGAACTGCTTGTGACGGCATAAGTAGAAGTGAGTACACTGAACTGACTGGTTGAGATAACATTGGAAGTAATGAGAGTGGTGATATATATGGTTGTAAAGGTACTCGTAGTAGTGAGGTAGTGCGAATGGTAATCTAACGAGTTATGATAGCATTTGCTGTAGCTAGAGTAGGAAAATAATTGAATATGATAGCATTAGTAATAGTAGAAGAACCGGTTGAGATAGTAGAAGTGAGCACATTAAAATAACTGGTGGTAGCATTTGCAGTAGTGAGCGTAGTTAAGTAACTGGTTGTAATAGCTTTAGTAGTTATGAGGCTATTGATATAAATTAAGGCAGCTCTACGAATTTGACCAGAAATATATATCGTTATGTTGTTACCTTTTCGTTATTTGTAGATCAATTATCCAAGCATAGTGAACGTCGGGGAATTACATCCTTTTCAAAAAATCTAATGATACATAGAAAGTATCTGCATTTATATAACTTTGATCAACATAATAAAATCAATCTCACTCCACTTGTCCTCACTAAACGTATCTAAGCTATTATCCCGGATCACTAAAAACGTTTTACAACTTTTTCTCTCCACATTGACATACATCTAACGCTTCCGTTTTGTATCTTAAACAAAAATTACTACAAAGCTTTAAATAACGCAATTTAGTAGCATTTAGTGACTTAATTTAATGAAATAAATCAGCGTTTGATATAAGTCTGCATTAATATATTTAGACACGCGACACGTTTAGGAATATGATACTGTTACAAACTCAAAGGTTTAATTGTTTTACTTGCACTATTACAAAATAAATCTTTAACTCCCATATAACCTTTGCTTCCTTCCTGTAGTTTCCTTTTACACAATATGTATTGCATTTGTTTTTCTAGTTAAATAATAATAATAATAATAATAAAAATAACAATAATAATAATAATAATGATATAATAAAATAATGAAACTACTACTACTACTACTACTTTTACAACAACTACTACTACTAATTCTACTACTACTTTCTTTCCTTGTAGTACTACAACAACTACAACAACAACAACTACTACTACTACTACTACTACTACTACTTCTTCAACTGCTACTACTACTACTACTACTGCTGCTACTACTACTACTGCACTACTACTACTACTACTACCACCACTACTACTGCTATTTCTTCTACTACTACTACTTCTACTACTACTACTACTACTACTACTACTTCTACTACTATTGCTGCTGCTGCTACTACTAATATCACGACTACTACTACGACTACTACTACGACTACTACTACGACTACTACTTCTACTACTACTGTTACTACGATGACTACTACTACTACTACTATTACTACTACTACTACTACTGTTACTACTATCATTACGACTACTACTTCTACTGCTACTGTTACTACGTCTACTACTACTTCTACTACTACTGCTGCTGCTGCTACTACTAATATCACTACTACTACTACTACTACTACTACTACTTCTACTGTTACTACTGCTACTACTACTACTACTACTTTAACCACTTCAAATTACTATAAGATATCTATAGTTTCATTTACAATCAGACATTTTCTGTTGATATTGATAATTCTCGATAAATATTTTAGATGCTCAATAACATTTGGAGTGTTTTATAAATCACCATTTTCAAGTTTCGATATCATACTGCACAAGTGTTCGCGCTTGTTATGTGTCGGGTAAGGAGTTATGTTTACATATGTATTTATGGCTGTATCAAAATGTTTTAGTTACTCTGTCATTTTAATAAAGAATCCTGAATGTTTTACCCATGATATCGTATCTATATACTTGTTGCTTTCACAATTCATGCGACAGATTTTAGTTTCATCCAGGTAAGTACTGAAAGGTTGATCATATCTAAGTATACATAAAGGCATTTTGACATAATTAAACTTATTAAACTTAATTTTTTAATGAATTTAATATTTGTTTCATTTTTCTTTTAGAAAACTGTATCCTAATAGTCTAACGCTTTAATCAATTTTCTAAGATATACTTTATGAACATTTAATTCCTTTTGTATATTGACTCTGGATATAAGTCTGTAATCTGTTGATAAGAAATCACACCGACAACCCATTTTGTATTCAAAGTCTTTGTCTACCTGCCCGATTTGTACTGATTTTACTGATGAAATTAATAACATTTTACATTTTATCCAGTTATCAGGCAGGGATCTTAACGTCGCGACTACAGACAATCGGACACACCTGGCCGAGGTACGGATAATGTTGTTTTGCAAGTCCAGTCCCCTCGGAGTTTGAAAGTATCATGATATTGCCGATACGGATTTTACGAATGATATTTTAGAACAGCGTTCTACTCACGGAAATGAACTTTCATGTCTTGATGATAAAAACAAGAAACAAACAAACAAAAATTTACGTTTAATTCTTAAACATAAATGGAAGACTTCCTCTATTAAAGGGGTATCAGCTATTTTTTAATCCTTCCTTTTTACTACATAGATTGATATATAAAATATATATAAAATAAAATTTCTTAAATTCAAATATGATTTGTGAAAATTGTTTAAGAAGCCCAGTTTGGCAATTGTTCGCTTGTAATTGATTAATTTAACCTGACTATTTGTATATACAAAGCACACTTGACCTGAAATTATTTTCACAAAATATAAAGGAATATAAGATTTTTTATGCCCGTGTATAGCTCTTATTTGTTATTGTAAATCAAATACAAGTACTAAAAATGGACAAAATAGAATATTCTTTTCGTAAACTTCTTGTTACTAAAAGTAAATCGAAACGTTTGTGGAAAACATATCTAGTTCCTCTTTAAATTAATACATCGCAGAAAATCAAAATCAAATCTAACTTGTAACGGGGTATTGTCTAGAGTTGGTCGTTGTTAGTTACATATGACTATAAGTCGTGTACTAAAATATATACCTGTAACAGTTTCCCCGATATCCAATTCGAAAAAAAAAGTGTGAATGCAACTCACTTCTCTCTCTCTCTCTCTCTCTCTCTCTCTCTCTCTCTCTCTCTCTCTCTCTCTCTCTCTCTCTAAATTACACTCACTCATTTTCTATCTCTCTATATTCTTATTTTAGATTATCAAATGAAAACAAAACAAATGAATAAGCCAATTTATGTTAGGTGCCAATTACCCATCAACTATAGACTGAAAGAAAATCAATGCCTTAACTCATTTGATGACGGATTTTTGACAAAGAAAATTGCTTTAGAAGAACTTCGGTTTGCATCATACTTGTATAACTAAAACTTGAATAGATCAAATATGAACACATCGAACATCAAAACCTATACATATGTATATATCTATATATCTTGTATGTGCACGTCACAGTTGTATATATCTTGCGTGTACACGTCACACTTGTATATATCTTGCGTGTACGCGTCACACTTGTATATATCTTGCGTGTACACGTCACAGTTGTATATATCTTGCGTGTACACGCCACAGTTGTATATATCTTGCGTGTTCACGTCACACTTGTATATATATTGCGTGTACACGTCACACTTGTATATATCTTGCTTGTACACGTCACACTTGTATATATCTTGCGTGTACACGTCACAGTTGTATATATCTTGCGTGTACACGTCACAGTTGTATATATCTTGTATGTATGTATGTCACAATTGTATATATCTTGCATTTACACATCCACATCGCACTTGTATATATTTTGCATATACACGTAACACTTGTATACATGCTGCGTCTTCACGTCACACTTGTATATAGCTTGCATTTGTACATCACAATATATATATATATATATATATATATATATTGCGTGAACACGTCACACTTGAATACATCTGGCGTGTACACATCACATTTGTATACATCTTGCATGTACACGTCACAATTGTACAAGTTGCATGTGTACGTCACAATTGTATATATTGCGTGTACACGTCACACTTGGATACATCTTACGTGTACACATCACACTTGTATATATCTTGCTTGTACACGTCACACTTGTATATATCTTGCGTGTACACGTCGCACTTGTGTACATCTTGCATATATACGTCACACTTGTATATATTCTGCGTGTACACGTCACACATGTATATATCTTGCATATACACGTCACACTTGTATACATCTTGTATGTGCACGTCACAATTGTATATATCTTGTATGTACACGTCACAATTGTATATATCTTGTATGTGCACGTCACAATTGTATATATCTTGTATGTACACGTCAGACTTGTATATTTATTGCATGTGCTTCTCAATATTGTATATATATTGCGTGTACACACTTGTGTATATCTTATTTGTACCCGTCACATTTTTTATATATCTTGCATTTACATGTCACACTTGCATACATCACACTTCTATACTTCATATATATATTGAAGGTTTTTTTATATTTATCTCTCATGGTAATTTAGATACAGACCAGTACAATAAATTTAGTAGTTTCAACAACATTTCAAGTAAGCCTGGAAATTAAGCAGAAGTTCATAATATACCTGTTTCAATCATTTGGTTTCGGTAGTGAAACAAAAGTTCTTTAGAATAATTTCGTTTCACATGAAACCCAACATTATGATAATGTCAATATGAATTATGAGTTTGTAAATCTTGGCAGGTGACACTAAAATATTCAACCCTTTCAACTTGAGTACCTGAGTAAAATAATCTTTTCTATTGTTTCAGACTAGTCTATTATGGTCTGTACGGTATACATGTTTAGACTACAGATGCGAGAAAACTATCTGCAATAAGCAGAGTCGGTCGCATTGGTTTATAAATTGTTACTTTCGTGACGAAGACAAATTTAGCAGTTAATGTCTTGTCTGTATCACTGCACAAAAGTATAGTTTCGGAACTTTGCGGAACCCATAGAGAAACCTTAGATTACATTTGGCTTAAGCCAAGTGTCCGCACAGAAACCTCAGGTTTCAATACCGTTGTCACATGCGTCCATGGATTCAGACAGTTTCCTAGCGGAAACTTGAGGAAACCTGAAGTATACGCATAAAACGTTCAGAAACATCAGGATTCGTAGACGTCGTACTTCTCCGCAACGGAGACTTTGGAAACCTGAAGTATACGCAGGTTTCCAAAGTCTCCGTTGCGGAAAAGTACTTAGTTAGTGTGTTGAAACATTCGTTAAGGAACAGAGATATTTACTTGTATCTATACTGATTGCTAATATTGTGCTTGTTGTAGGTAAATATATTCAAGTGATCGTGTAAAATGTATTAATTAGTGATAATGATATCGTTATGATGAATTGTCATTACAATACAGTACACTGATAGACATCATTAATATAAACATATGTTATTGTCACCAGTCTTGTTAATCTACCGTAAATTTAACACTTTGTATATATTTATACCATGCTTTCTTCCGTGGAACAAATACGTGAGATATTGGATTGGGCTAGTGTGTATTAATATATAGATGTTGTCGTAAGGTACATTGTTGCGATATTAGATGTGTCAATCCCGTATTCATTTCTCTAAATATTGAATTGATAATTATAACTACAACTGTCTTGGTCTGATTTCATTTAGAAACAAATTATCAATAACACACAGTCATACAAAAGACGTACAAATATTCATGTTTTTACTTTTTAAAGGAATATGATGATGATCATAATCGTCATCATCACCACCAGCTTCATTTTCACGACCATCACCAACATCATCACCATAGCCATCATCACCAACATCATCACCAACATCATCACCATAACCATCACCATCATCATCATCATCATCATCATCGTCATCATCATCAGTAGTATAATCACATATTTTTCTCTTTGATTCCAATCCCCCATGTAATCGACACTAATCGAAAGATTTATACCGAAAAAACTCAAACATATATTTCATTTTAATTCATTTGTAAATAATTGAATCTTAATTCATCGATAAATTACCAAAAAAAAAAAAAAACATTCCGATTTTATCTATATCTTAATTCCAATCTTACCTGATGTGTTGTGTTGATAACAATTCCTTACATATCCATGGAATGAATAATAAAGGAATAACGGTAAAATAAAAAAAAAACGATCTCGAGTCAAGATGATTTATTCACATGTAATTTTCCTTTATAAAAGAATGTAACATTGTGAAGTTCGACTTGATCTTAGATCTTGAGTTGATAAATAAACACGTGTTGATCACACGGAACAGGTACCATAAGTGTTCAACTTAAGTCAGTAAATGCTTCAATGGTTACCTAGCTTAAATCAAAAGTATATGAAACACAATACATACCCGGGACCACACCCTTATTAAAGTATCCGGACTGCCGAAAATTTAGCTTTCAAATCAGTGTTTATCAAACATATCTATATGTAAATCACACACATATATTTATATATGAATGTGTATGTTTTTATCATAAGTGATTTAATATTTTTCTATTTTTTTTCTTTTTTTTTTTTACGCACATAATTTTGTTCTTGTATTCTTACTTTCACATCACAGAAAAAATACATCAAAATTAGAATTAATGTCAATGATTATAAGCATGATAAACTTTTAAACTCAAATTATCAATATTATCATAAGTAGTTGTAATATTGGGGTCACTGTGGACGAGTGGTTAGAGCTCTGCGTTTGTAACCAACAAGCTTTATCATTTCTTGTCAGCGCGGGTTTGAGCCGACCCCCTAGTATCTCAGCTGAATATGTGAGAATTTTCACTTTCACATTTTCTTCTTGCAAAAGGCCAGTGATATCTTCCCGGTATATAGTAACCGGTTTCTTTCTCCCACCAATAGAATCTACAGGCCTCATATAACAGAAAAATTGTTGGATGTGGCGTAAAACACCATAGAAACAAAAATTCAAAAAATAATCTTTATTATCATTATTTTCTTATCATTTATATTACTGTTATTACATATATTACCACCACGACCACCGCCACCACCATCATCATCATCATCATCATCATCATCATCATCGTTATCATTACTATTATTATTACTATTATTATTATTATTATTATTATTATTATTATTATTATTATTATTATTATTATTATTATTATTATTATTATATCAAAAGAACAAAACACAATTCATAATATAAATCTATTTTCTAAATCTATGCATTATTTAATTTTATTTGTTATCTAAATAGTATGTATAGTAATATAAAAAATCTCAGATACCAGAGTATAAATCATTACGATGTCCACGATATAGTTACAAATCTGGTAGAAAATGGACAAACACGAACCTCTTGAAATCTAGAGGTGCTATCAGGTGTCATGGAGGATAAAATTAATTTAAAAGTGTACTGTAACTTTACAGAATTGGTTGGGATGTATGTTCGGTATTTATTCGTGCAGATATTTTTATTTAACTATTTTTCTATTTTATCTATCTATCTATCTATCTATCTATCTATCTATCTATCTATCTATCTTTCTATCTATCTATCTATCTATCTATCTATCTGTCTGTCTATCTATTAGGAATAAGTGGTTTATTTTTGTTTTTTTGTTTGTTGTTGTTTAACGTTCCACTCAAGAATCTTTCATTCACATGCAGACGTCTCCAAATGCCGGTGAAGGGCCTCAAAATTTGGCCTATGCTCGGCACATACGGCCATTGAGCAGTGAGGGTTCTTTAACGTGCCAACACCTACTGCGACATTGGGCCTCGGTTTTTACTGTCTCATCCGCAGAACAGGAAACCAGCCCGTCTCCGGCTGGACTAGAACTCACGATCAAGAGTCGAGCGTGGTACCGACTAAGCCAGGCCGGCTTAGAAATAAATGGTAATTAATAAGGGCATGACATGTATGCAAATTCATTTATTAAAATTGTTCACGCAATATCTTTAATTACTGAGTTTAAACAAAGCGGTACGGTTAATTGAATCAAGCAAATATGTCACGAATTGTATGGAAGACGTTTTTTGGTTTTGCCAAGCATAAGTGTAATATGCATCAAAACGTGTAATTGATTTACAACCATCTGTTTTCATCATCTACATGTTAAAAGGGAAACACTTCAACAAGGAAAGTAAATATTCTAAATCATTTCGCTATTTGCATATCGCAATACCTCATTTTAGAAATAGTGGCTCAAACACGTGGTATAGTACAAAAGACAGGTAAAATGTATAAAGCCGTTATATGTTTTATGTACTTCGGGTGTATATGTACTACATTACTTTATGTAAGTAAAGTTTTAGATCTGGAACAATAAATATATAATAAATTTTATTAATCGTTGTTATTTTTTGTTAAATTATTGATCTAACTTCTTAATTCAATTGATGAAGTCTTATCGATCGTCTCGGTTTTTTTATTTGTCCTCTTTTGCAAAAACTAAAATTTTGGTGTTGTAAACGTTAGTAATATTTAGAGTACCATAAGCGATGGTTACATGTCCACACAAATTTTAACTGGTATACTAGGACTTCCTTAGGGAGATAAGAAAACTGGTCGTTATAGGGAGGTGATCTTTGAATAGATGTTGATTTGTACACAAATGGTACTATTGGGACAGCAAAAAAACCGGTCTTTGTGACCAAGTGGTCTTTATAAACAGTTGTTCGCTAAAGCAGGTTTTACTGTTTTCCAAAAGACTGATAATTAGTTTTGTTTGTTTTGTTTCCTTTTTGATTTACGTCTTACTTAATAATTTTTTCAATGATATGGTGGCACTTAGTTTTTAATGATGGAGGAGAGAATCCCGAATACAATGCACCACGGAGAGACCACCGGGTAAACAAGCAAACTTTCTCAAAAAGCATCTAAGGTTCCTGCTTGGCTCGAATATGCAATGAAAAGAAGTGAACGATTGTATGGTTTAATGCGTGACGCTATCATAACTCGAACACGGAGGCTCGTACTTTAATAATTGAAATGTGCCAAAGGAACACTCTTAATTGTCGCAAGAAATCTCGACACAACTGGGAAAGCGCTCCGCGGACTTGTGAAAAACGTCACAGTTTACATGGATGTCATAATGTAGATAGTAGTTGGCTATTTTTGTATATATTACTGAACTTGCATTTATCTTGCATGTATCTAATATATTATTCTTAAGTCATAAATAGTTATTCTCGCACAGTTCATTAGATTATCTTCTGACACATTCTGATTTGCATATACAGAATCAGAATATCTACACTTATTATCAATCATATTCAGTGCAAATTGAAAGAGACAGATCTATGAATATGAATGATAAAAAAAAATCAACAATTGCTAGAATTTACTCATCAACGATTTATAACAAAATCCATTCTCGGATCCAGAAATCCTTAAAAGGACAATGTTCATGAACCATAAACGACGGCGTTGGACACATATTTCTGCCAGAAATGGGAAGGTAGTATTTAGAACCATGAAAACAAATAAAATACAAAAAACATTGTAATTGAAGCATTTTCTTCCTCTTTTATTTGCCAGCGTTTGTAATATACTCCAGTTACTTTTGGTCTTGCAAAGAGTATATATATTTTTGACAGTAAAATGTGTTAAGAATCCTGATATACACACGAGTTTCTTGGAGCATGCTGAGTAACATGAAACAAAACGAAAAAAATAATATGGACATACAAAGTAGATTTATGGAGCTCCTCCATCGCCTTAACGGGGCATTAGCTGTGTTTTTTTACTCAAGTCTGTTTTCCTATTACATTATACTGTCTCATCCGAAGGACAAAGTTGCATTCGTACCATGTGTTTAATCTCATCTTTAGCAAACAATTAAGCAGAAATAGCAAAACATTTTGTAATAAAACTTGTAAAAGGTAAGGGGAATAACTCATTAGGAGGCAAATATTACTTTTTCATTTCCGAAGGATGTAATTATTATGTATGCAAAATTTCGACCAAGTACTTTCAGTGATCTGAAGCCGAAATTCTGCAGGAAGTTTAATGAAAGGCAATATTGGAATACGATGCATACAACATAAAATGGTGCAGACCCACAACTTTCCAATAAAAACATGAATGTTGTAATTATTTGGAAATTACTCTTGAAAAGAAGCGACAAATTTGAACAGTATATCTATAATTTTTCTACGATCTAATTGAAAAACCAGGTGCTAAATGACAGTGGTGATTTTTTCCTCCTTTGTAGATTTACACGTAAATCACGTATTTTACACACAAACATGCAAATATATATACGAAGATTGATTTAGGTGTTCGGCCTCGTATATGAATATGTGTCTTTTGAGAGACGTATTGTACTATTTTTCAACATAATCTCCTTTAGTACCTGTATATATTTGACAGTGAGGTTTAAAAGCCTCAATGCCACTTTTCACTTTTCAAGAATCCCTTTCCTTGAGAATTCCGAAGGTACTCCACTTCATGTATGTTGTCACCATCTGTCTGGAAATGGATATCGGAAATGGCTATTTTGGTTTTGGTAATATATGGCAGTCTAATGGAGTAAGATCAGGCGACTAAGGGGTGCTGGATCAATGAAAAGCCACAATCATTAATGGCTGTCATTGTAATGACATACTTGGAGGGACATTATCCGAGTGAAACAAGGCACTTTTACTGAACTTGCCACGGCGCTTGATCTTATTTTTTTTCTCTTAACTATCTAATAAGAAATGCGTAAAAAATCTCCCATAACGATATCACGGACTTTAGTCACCATTTCAGGAGTTGGCCTGCTGACAGGCCTTCCAGAACGGAGGTCATTCTGAAGGCTCTGTCTGCCACGCTTAAACTCTGCCATCCACCTTTTCATCGTAGCATATGAAAGGACGCCCTCTTCTACTGTTATTACCATGTCAGCATGGATAGCCGTATGTGTTAGATCTTTCTTGAATAAATATTGAATCACTGCTCTCTCGGTAAATTTTGTTCATATTTCTGAAGTCACTTGTCTTGCTTACATTTAAGTGCTATTTATCCGACAAACAATTACCAAATGACCCCGTTCTGTAGTTACAGAGCCTTTAATATTAGGATAACAATAGGGCTAAAATGAGTAACCCTGCTTTACTCCAATACAATGCTTAAAACTTATCAATCAACCTTCGTACATATATAAAGTTAAGTATCGTGAGATTACTTGTCGTTAAGGTTTTAATCTTTTTTGATTTATATGTTCTTTGAAATTAATGGTATAGTTAAAGGATCCAGAATCAATCTGTTTACACAGCTACCAAGTTTACATGACAAATTTCAAAAGAAAAATATTTTATTACAAGTCTCTCATTTAATGCCCTTCAAAATACTTTCATTCATTATGACAACTAAAATTAAGATAAACAATATTGATGACAACCCACGCGTCTTTTTGGAACATCCTCATTGAAAACGTACATTTTCTTTTTTCTCCACTCTGAGGTGGTTTATGGTCAGAAATGTGAGCTACTAAACTGAAATATGTTTCTTTGTGATGAATGTACACAACAAGATTAACACTTTTACTTGTAAAGCTAGGGGTTAACAGATACCTAGATGTAAATTAGAGTTTCCTATTAGATTACTTTCACTGAAAACGATAGACATGTAATTACCGTAAGTTTATAATTCTACTTTTTGACAGAAAACGCGCTGTCTGAGATTCTAGTTGCTCAAATGATAAGTCAAAATGAGGAAGTACTAATGGATATTTAAAAAAGGAGATTAAAATTCAACAAATTTGATATAACAATGTTCTCAGCACGAGCCCTAACTGAATGAGACCAGGTGCCCGAAATGATAAATATGATCCTGGCACTTGAATCAGACGTCTGTGAATTAATGCTTAAGTGTGATTTGTAATGTTCAAAATGCAATATTAGGATATGTATGTCAACGACAATTTGGTAGTATATGCTTTTCAATTACAACTGACGAGATGCCGAAAGAGGCAGAAACAAAGATGTTACAGAAACGTTAAGTATTTTCACTAGGGATAAACTGTAGCATATAGTCTTAAAAGGAATGTTGGCGATATTCATCTACCTTAACATTAAGTTCAATCGTACAACACCATTATATTCGTAAAACAGGATTAATTTTTCGGTATCTGATCCCTCGTAATTCTAAGCTATTTCCCTATGCTACTAATCATTTTAAATGTGACTCTCTCTATAAAACCTACATTGACTCATAAAAGATAGATAATGTATCTTTAAAAAGAAGTTTGATATAAAACTTTGAATCACCTCTCTATAGGTGTGTTCGAAGAGTCAGGATTTCAATCGTACAGATACAGTAGATGACCGTTGTGTCAATGCAATTATTATTGCATTCTTGGTCATATGAAAAGAAATTGTTTATTTCGACATTGTCATTTTTACTATCTATGGCCTTTGTCCGCTAAATTCAATACCTTTATGGTTTCTATTTATGGTTATAAATTTGTTTGGGTCGACGCCATTGCTGGTGGACCATCTGAGACATCGAGGATATATATAAATCCAGTACTTGGTATTTCTTTAAAAACTTATTATTTCATACTAAAGCAATATGGGTAGCACCGTTAAATTCTAAACCCTTCAAAAAAAAAAAATAATAATAACATAGACATATTTTTCGGTTGATACTATTATACGGATGCGGGTATACATTATGGTTATATTTGGCATGGTATAATACCATTTTGTATTTCGGAAATCTACATTTATGTTAAATTCTAGCTCAAAAATATTATACACATAATACTAACGTTATAATGCTCAATGTCCTGGTTTTAAGTCTCACCGGAGATGCCGGATATTTCACCCTTTTTTATCGTCTAGCCACTAGAATAATTGAAAACCTCATTCGAGATAATTTTAATATGTATACGACTTTTACTATACGACATGAAGCCGTGACATTTACAAAACTTGAAATGGAAAAGTCCCGCTCATGAATCGGACACTCTATTAGTATCCGTCCTCAAGATGTTAATTTTCAATGCAGCCATTCTTGTATGTACCATTCCACACGGAGGAATATTGTATTCATAATAAAATGTCACATGTACTACGGTGTCTTTATCCTCTCCTACGATCAACAAGGATGGTATAAGTGATGAATGATTTATTGCTTTATTTAATTTAGTATTCAAGTTTACGATCTTTGCGTTTTACACAATATTTAGCAAAGCTTAACCCTCGGTGGAGAACAACTGCGAAAGTACTTTATGTTGAATGTAAAAACAAGTTCATTGCTATCTCAAAGAAAAATGAAATCGCTGATAATATGAATATGCACCTACAGAAGTAAGAGCTTCCTCATAAATGTCACAACTCGCAAGAAGAACAATTTCATCTTATTCTATTCCGGATAAAAGGAATCTCATTAAATATATACATGCGATAAAAGAAAGGAACAGTCATTGTTCACTTTGTTTAGGAAGATAGGTTTTTGCTGTATCACAGAAATGTATACACTTAACGTCACGTGAACATTGTAAAACTTATTCTTGGTGGTTTAACACAATATTAAAAACGGTTTATTATCTTTGAAAATTAATTTACATACATTGCGTACAAATAACCGCGGATATCACAAATTCATGTCCAATTTTTTGACGGAATTTAAATATCATCTAAAATTCAATTACGATGTACATGGTTTTCGCGTTTAAGTGATAATTGGAGATTCGTATTCTAGTTTGCAGTTTATTGTAGCGCTGACGTCACGGGGAATAATGCATTCTATCTCTGTACATGAGTAAGACGGGTCAAACCTCTTAATCACTAAATGATTTGTCATTGATTAATGAACTATGTGAACTTCTGCATGTTCTGATATTGTTCCGTAATTGCTTCACTATATTCCCTATATTTTAAGTAACGATACAATAGATTAATAATAATCTATATATGTATCTCATTTGATCATCACTTCCAAAAGCTTCGTTCAAGCCAATTTGGACAATCGCGTTCTCTAACTTAATGTCTCTAATCTCTAGTCAGGGTGGATCTGAGCTTAGCTTACCTGAATACATTTTCCCGAGTTTTCTTCTACACTGACCATACACATTTCTACCCAAGTATCAGACAAACCGATTCGAAAAGTAATACAATAGACTTCTGATAACATGCAGTCGAACCCGAATATATTGAAATCGAAAGGGGAAATGAGTTTTCTCTCAAATAAACAGGTTTTCGAAATAAAGTAAAATTGAAGAAGTACCAATCGATAATCAAAACTCAAGTCCATTATTACACGACGAATTAGATGTGTAAATTGTCTCAACATGAAGAACTATTGCGAATCCCAAACGGGATAAGACCAGATGTCCGGAATGAGTCAGCGTCTTCTGCTGGCATGTCACTACCGTCGCACAGGTTTCATGGAAATCTCTCTAGTCGAATTCGGTGAAATGGTCAAGATCGGTAAAGAGCACGATTGGTGAAAGTGAGTCACTGTCTGTGGCCGTGCTCCAGAGTACTATGTAATATTTCTGAGATGGGGACTTCATAATGTTTAACCTGTTTCGACCATAAAACGTCTTAAACGACGACTCCAAGCGTTCAACAGGTAACCTTTTGTAAGAAGTGTATTGGCTAGTCGTTTTGCTCTCAGAATAAAACATGCATAAGAAGAGCATGCCCTGGCATAACGTTTAAGTTGTGAAATGAAAACGCCAGAGGCAGGAGCTTGTTATGTTTCCTAGAGCTATGGCTACGATGTCTCCTACTGGTTCGATCAAATAGGTTTAAACAATTTACTGATTGGCACCCATGACTGGTACGATTCCCTACGCTATTGACATGATCATTGCATTCATATGGTGCAGCTGTTCCCAGCTGTCTAATCCAGTGTTCTTCGTCGATAAGGGGTGCTTAAAAAATCTCAGATACCAAAGTACAAATATTTAGGATGTCCAGAATACAGATACAAATCTGGTAAAAATGGACAAACACGGACCTCTGGAAACCAAGACGTTGGATCAGGTGTCATGGAGGAGTCGGAATCCCACAATTCGTATAGACGTCTCAACAACCGCCAACAAACACTTAATCGGAATCGGAAACAAGACTATTATACCGACCGTAAAATTTGCGGAACGTTGACATCAAACGCGGTTTACAATATCCCTGTGTCAATAATTTTTCAGTGAGTAGTTTACATCTGTATGTGAAATGTTCATATGTTGAACATGTACTGGCATATGATATCATTTGTGAAATATAAACTTCATATGCGGATGACTGTGGGATATTAACGATGGAAAAGCCGAAATCGTTGTGTGTATGAAGCATGTGTGCTTGATTCTGCTGTACTGTTAATTTCTAATTCGCTGGGAAATGTCGCTTTGACATATGTATGAAAATTGTCATCATTAATCGACAAAACGTCGTCGATATATCTAAATGTCAAATTAAAGGACACCGCTAGGCTTTTCTTCTTTTGATTCAGCTGTTTCTGAATGAACTCTGCTTCATATGAATAAAGGAACATGTCAGCCAATAGAGGGGCACAACTGGTTCCCATAGGAATACCGATAGTTTCTTGAAAGACAACGTCTCCGAACATTAGAAATAAATAAATAATTAATTAGAAATTCCAGCATCTTTTTTATATCAAATTCAGTGTATCTATGTGTAGAATTAGAGTTGTGTTACACAAAACAAGTATCATGTAACCAATCACCAGATATTTAGATTTACGGGTACCACATTTAGTGAAGAAACAGTTGTATATGATGCTAAAACGTCTCTCTTTTTATTTTTCATTGTTTGTGTAAAGAAAAAAGAAGACGTATGTTTTGATACTGTGAATTTTAGAAAAATTGTGTACCTTCAAATTTCCTAAAAGCTGTTTAGAATTTTTAAGTATCTTATTTACACTGCTCCTAGAATAAGCAACTGTACAGTATTGCTAAAGTTTCTCCTTAACGGCTGTCAGTATCTTGGTAAGGAGTGAAGATGAAGGTTTGTACTCTGCTATGTGTCTCTGCTTATATGGGGTTTCGTGAAGTTTTATTTTTGGGCTCAGTTTTCTTTAGTTGTACTTTATTTTCCTCCAGTTAATCTGGTAAAGAAAATGGACAAACACTGGAATCTGAGAATCAAGATCGGATCCTCGTCACAGTAGACCATTTTCGAGTTCTTGTGTAATCCGTTTTTGGATCCGGATTTCCGGTATGTGTCTTTGCATCGATCAAGAAACAAAATGATACGTTTTCATACAATAGATAAAAATGTCAAAACATTCCATCTTTGTTATATTGATCAGACGTTAATTGAATTTGTTTTACATAAATGGATGACAATAACCTGGCCTTCAGATATAATTGCATTTTTTTATGATCGACTCAAAGACACATACCGGGAATCACTGGGGCTAACAAAGTTGTATCGGTCCAAGAAAAATCCGGATCCAAAAACGATGACATAAGAACTGAAAAATGGTCTTTTGGTACAGACGTCTCAATAACCGCCATCGAACATTTCGCATAGTACAAACAAGACTAATATACCGACCATAATATTTGCGGAATGTTGACATTAAACGCGGTTTTCGATATCCCTAAGCCAAAAAATTGTCAGTGAGTAGGTATCATATGTTGAACACGCCCTGGCTTATCGGATCATTTGTGAATATAAACCTAGTTTCTCTGAGTTCAACTTTTTTCACTTAATGTGGGTCTGTTTGGGTAGAAAATAGGTTTAACTCATTATTGTGATTTGGCGTGCCATAGTTTAGTACGTGGTGACAAGATTTGAATGACGGAGGAAGTTTAAATAAAATTAATTCGGAACTGGACCACCGGTTTTCATATTTTTCCACATACAACGAGGATTCAGATATAAAAGATGTACATTGTATTTATAGCTTAAAACAAAACTCATTCATGAATGTGCTTTACCCAGAAAATATATTTCAGAATATAATATATCCATCGTCAAAGAATATACATAATTATGTTCCTGATATAAGCACCAAAACAGTTATCAATGAATCGATGTTTTAAAAGACTACTTGAAATGCTGGTTCTTTGATTAAGTAAAACTGAAGACGTACATATAGTTAGTCACAATTCCAGGTCCATTTGAACACGACATATTGGATATACAAATGGTCTCAAAATGGAGAACAATTTCGAATCCCAAACGGGTTAGGACCAGGTGTCCGGAAGGTGTAAGCGTCCCCTGTTAGCATGATTCACCCGTCGCAAATGTAATATGGAAACCTCTCGAGTTCTATGAAAAGGTCAAGCTCAGTGAAAATGGTGTGATAGTTTAAGATCTGACCGAATCTCAAACGGGTGGGATCAGCTGTCCAGAAGGAGTCGAAATCCCCTGTTAGCATGTCCCACACGTCACAAATGTTACACGGAAACCTCTCGAGTTCTATAAAAAGATCAAGCTCAATGAAAATGATGTTATATTTATATTGATTTGCAAAAGGGACCGCTTAGACCACTCAGATGGGTAATTTGCTTATGGACATTTTGTTTTGTATCCAGAACTTTATAATCGTAAAAATGTGTGTCCACTGAGATAACAGATCTGGGAGAATTAGCCTTTTGGTAGTTTGAATTTTTGTTTGTCGGACTGCTTTTACCTTGAACGAAATAAAATTTATAAATACGATAAAAGATACAGGCAGTGCATTTATCTCATAAAAACTAGGTGATTCATAATTTTCTATATATCCTGATTCAAAGGGCTACTAGATCATTAAAATAATAAAACGAACAAAATCAATTGAATCATTATAAACACCGGTGGAAGACAGCTCATGTTTATTTCACCATGGCAATCCCTGCGAAATGTTGTCCAAACTAAAGGCTTGTTTTACAAACACGTATTGGTGCATTGTGCTCAGGGCCCTTGCATCTGTTAGCAGGATTCACAAGCAAGTTAAAATTTGAATCAAAAGAGGAAAAAGTTAGTGGTGTCGTTTATTTTGATATTTAGATATATCGAAGACGTTTTGTTAATTAATAATGATAATTTTCATACATATGTCAATGCGATATATCCCAGCGAACTAGAAATTAAATATACAACAGAATCAAGCACACACGCTTCATACTTAGACATTTTACAGACGGTGAATTAACAACCAAGCTATACGACAAACGCGACGATTTCGACTTTGCCATCGTAATTTTTCCACATTTAAGTAGTAGTATCCCACAATCACCCGGATATGGAGTTTATATTTCACAAATGATCCGGTATACCAGATGATGTTTAATATATAAACATTTAATATACAGTGGTAAACTACTGACAAATTATTGACACATGGATATAGAAAACCGCGTTTGTTGTCAACGTTCCGGAAATTTTACGGTCGGTATAATAGTCTTGTTTGGGATTACTTATATGACCCCGCCTCTTGATTTCAAGAGGTCCATGTTTGTCCATTTTTTAAACCAGATTTGTACCTACATCCTGGACATCCGAAATATTTTTTGGGGGGAATCAGATATTTTTTCATATTTGTTAACTGAAATGGGACTTGTGTAATTACCTATTCAGACACCCTGATCTCAGTTCCGTTTTGTTAAGTTCAATGTTTATCTGTTATGGTTTCCTACTTAAGTCTGACATTATGTGACCTAGGTCATTGACACAGGGACGCTCATGTTCCTTCCATTACTCTACTCTTCAGATATATTAAACGATTTGTCAATCACAAAAACCAAACCAAACTGTTTTTGAAAGCTTGAATGGAATACCTGATTTTATGCCTTTATTTAGTTTAGCAACGTCTAATTCATATTTCGACGATATAAAAAATACAAATTTGATAAAAGTTGCGAAATCGCGTGGAGTAATGATCAGGACAATAAACTTGTCTTTTATTGTTCGGCGGTAGGAAAGTAATGAGGAAATTTAATTACACAATTTTGCCTGTAGCTGCATTTCTTTTGAAATTATTAATGAAATGAAAATGGCTCCAACATGAGACAAACGCTACTGATAAGTCTTGTAAATATGTCCGACATTTACTGCTCTCGAATTAGAAACGTAACCAACAATTGCCGTCTGGAGTATGGACGTTTATTACTCTTTCATAGTAAAATCAATTGTCTAATTAAGAATGAGTTCCTAGCCATTAAGTTGTAAATATACAGATGGATTCAACAACACAGGTGCTACTTTTAACATAGACTTTGATATGAATCAATATAGAATTATTGTCGAGTACAAAACTATGGGTCATAAGTTATTGACATTGTATAGTGCAAAGATTGGAAATAATGTCAATATATCAATCTGTTAGATGGTGAAGCTGACAGAAACATTGAAACTGCACTGGATGACAGACCTAAAGGAATAAAATCCTTGTGGATGCTTTGCTTTCTCTTGTCGAAATTGTATTGCATAATTTCCCGTGAAAAATCAACGGACTTTCCCGTACGCTGCGAACGGGATTAAAACTCAATTTCACATGACATGTACTTGATATATATTGATTAAGTTACAATGATTATTTCCTTGAACCTTTATATTCTGATATCGTATCTATTTACTAAAGAAAAAGTTTAAGGACTAAGATGACACATACACAATCAATATCTTCATGGGTTTAATTTATCATAACTTTTGAACATGCTCAAAATCACGCAAACACATACGCGTCCATACGTACACATGCACACAGAGAGATAAACACACATATACACAGACATTGACAGACAGACGCAGATTGACATACACATACACATTAACACAAACACAAGCACACAGACACACACAAAGACACACACACACACACACACACACACATATATATATATATATATATATATATATATATATATATATACAAACACATACAGACGCGGATAGACAGACAAAGAAACCGACACACATATACACTCAAACAGACACACATACACAGACACACACATACATACACACACAAACACAAAGAACAACTACACACACATATAATGACACACACACGTATAAATTCTAGAAAAATTTTTCTTAGAACATTCTTGAAATTCCTTTTATATATCTGGTTCCTAGCCATCACCATCATCATCATCATCATCGAAGCAAAAAGAAGCTCTATCATTTCAAAAACGAACTTTTAAAGAAAACCAAATATATGAAATATTAATTTATTGATATATATTCCAACTGATAAAATCGAAAGTACAAGTACAAGAATAACAGTAAATGTAAATTAATATTGCTTGATTAAATACATGTATACATATTTATGTTATCATAAATGGTGTATATAAAGTCTAGCATCCAATTTACTTTATCACGTTCTAATTTGTTACAATTTTCTTTTCCCAAAATTAAAATCGTGACATGTTTCAAAACGTTAATATTTTATGGTCAACGTGTATTTCTCTCTTTTCAATGAATGTTTTTATATGAAATTTAGTTTTGATTCCCCAATATCAAAATGGATTATTTTACAATTACTTCGTACCGCCTCACCTCAAGTAAATATTCAATCAATGAGTCGATATATTTTATATTAAAAATAGAAAGGGTGCATGGTAATTAGTTATGGACAAAGAGTATTGTTCACCGAATACACATCAAAGAAAACCTATATAATATTAACTCCATATACCTTTCTATTTTGTTGAATCAAAGATGATCGAGATAAGAATATTTCATACAATTAATTGCGCGAACACGTGTATTATATTTGTGTATTAGAAATACCATGATAAGGCCTTCCATTAACTTTAATAGAGAACGCATTATGAAGTTTCGGATAAACTTTTTATTATTAGATGTTGATACATACGTTTTTATCTTCGAGCCGATAAAATTCTTCTTGCGATATTTTGATTAGTTATTGGTGGAACTGTGTATATACGTATATAGTAAAAGTAATTTATTTAGTATAGGAAGGTTATATATTTCTACACAATCTTAAACATTAAGATCGTTCAATTGAATTTGAAGGTGTAATGAGAGAAAGGTTACCTCCTTTGATCGGGTTTCGCGTCTGCAGACACCAGACTTTGAGATAAAATTATGACCCTACGTCGTCGACTAGAAATTTATAAACGAGACATCTTTGGCATAAATCTAAACTGAAATTGCAAAATTGTTCATAATTTAAATTTACTTGTGATTTCAATTTCCTTGAGTGTTGAATAGATATGCTTTACATAAAAATCTTATATTAGAAGTATATTTGTGGGTTTGCGTAGGATACATCACCAGGCGAGAATTGAATACATCAGATGATATATATATATATATATATAAGCACTGAAATGAATAAAAATAGCAGAGTTTTATAGTTATTCACTTGCTTGTTTCAATTTTGATAACCATATAACATGTAGCATTTTATTTGTACTCCGGTTATCTGTGAGTGTGCGTGTGTGTGTGTGTGTGTGCTTGTTTGCGTGCGATTGTGTATGTGCGTGTTATGTATGTTACTTAATTCTTTAGTCTTGAGGAAGGGGCAGGTCGTCCCGTGTCGTTAGTCATTTAAGTTCTTTATATAATTCGTTTTATGACTTGTATCTATTTGCTAAGGTCCGACACTTCAGGATATATGAGTATTGTTGATTTTAGTGCTCTGTGTATACATATATATAATATATATACAAATGCGTATGCAACTCTCGTATTCTCATTCTGATTTCTGTTTCTCTGTCTACCATCCCGTCCATATCCTTCACTCTCCATTTCATTGTCTCTAGTCCCATCTCCCTTCTCCACCCTTTTATCTATCACCCCACACCTTAAATATTTCGCTCCGCGCAATCCCTACAATGTCGTTTTTTCTCCATATCTGATCCCCGCCCATCTGTCTGTCTTCCTTTCACCCCATCTACATTTCCCCCTCTCGCATCGTCTTTCTTACTCTCACCCCGTCTCTCGTTCTTCCTGTCAGCTTGTCTATCTATCATCTTTCCACACACTGTCTCTCTTCCTCTCACACTGTCTTTCTTCCTCACATTATCCCAGCTTTCTTCCCATTTCCGTTTCTCTCACCTATTCTGTATTCCTCACAAATCATATCCCTTTCACTCACACACCGTCTCTCTCATCCCGACTGTCTTCCTCTCATCCTGTTGTTGTCTGCATAGAATTCCATTTTTTCTGTTATATAATTTCATTTTTCAATACGTAAGCATCGCCTACTACTACATCGTACAAATAGGAACAGGTCTAATACCGAGAATTGTTGTTTTCATGTGAACTAACATTTAAGTAGGCGAAGCGAGTAATATTTTGAAATATTCTAAAACTGTGTCGAGACGATTAAATTTTTATTTGACAACCACATCCTGACATTTAAGACCTCGAATCGTTTAAACCTCAGATATGTATCACAGACCGGATAATTAGCCACCGGTGATGATTCTGTATTTTACATTAATCGATAAACTTAACGATAGCTACAGTGCCTACATTCAATTTATTGTATTAGTATAAAGGGAAACGGGGATATTATCGCTGATGCAAAATAAATAGAGAAAGGGGAAAATCGTCGCTTAATTAAATCTATAGATAGTTTTTATATATTAGTGAAAAAAATAGAAAATATACCACATTCCCCAACAAAATATACATTCGAAAACATACCACACGTATTGATAGACGAAAGGCAATGAGTCTAGACTGCCTCTAATGGATCGTATTGTGTATGGTTAATATCATAAATTCAGGTTATCGTCTGCCAAATGACGAGCAGTCAGAATGATGCTTTTGATAATTGCGTCGAAAAATGTTGAATACATTACAAGAGATAATTGATGCACAAACGAAAATAGACACTAACGCAAAAAAAAAAAAATAAAACGTAGAAAACACAGGCACATCGCTTATACAAACACACCCAGATGTACACGAACATTTCATGTACAAATACATCCAGACGTGCACACACATTGCATATGCAAATACATCCAGACGTACACACGCACATTGCATATACAAATATACCCAGGCGTACACGCACATTGCATATACAAATATACCCAGACGTACACGAACATTGCATATACAAATACGCCCTAACGCACACGCACACTGCATATAAAAATACACCCAGACGTACACGCAGGTACAAATACACTCAGACGTACACTCACATTGCATATAAAAATACACCCAGACGTACACGTATATTGCATATAACATACACCCAGACGTGCGCACACATTGCACATACAAATACACCCAGATGTACACAAAACTGCATATACAAATACACCCAGACGTACACACACATTGCATATACAAATACACCCAGACGTGCACACACATTGCATATACAAATACACCCAGACGTGCACACACACTGCATATACAAATATACCCAGACGTACATTGAATATACAAATACACCCAGATCTACACGCACTTTGCATATACAAATACTCCCAGACGTACACGAACATCCGGGTACATTTTAACACGTACAGAGACAGAGACAAATCAAGGTACTTGTATGTTACCTGACCCTGGCTAGTGTTCGAACTCTCAAGCTCCACTACAAACAGACTCCTTCCATATATTAAATCAAACCCGAGTTTTGGTGTAGAAATACGTATGCATATCAAAAGAGTAGTCATGCGAAAATTAAAGAAAAATTCAGATTTGTCTTTGGGGATATTCACATTGTTCATTTCCTTGATATGGATTGAACTTTCGCCTCAATTGTACTGAAAACTAGCTGTGTTTACTGTACTTGGTGTACAAAAACAAATAAAAACTATACGCAGGCATAACAAATTTTGTATCCATATATATTTTGTTAAAATAAGGTCAGGTCCAGTATGGTATGCACATACAAATTGCAAGGTAGAGTATCTGAGATGTTTTATATCGCTAGTGAATAATTGCCAAACTGGGTTTCTCAAGCAATTTTCACAAACAAATATAAGAATGTCTATGCCCATATATATAATATGTTTGTGATTGTATATCAGTCAAAGTTGTAAAAATAGAAAGATTTGTTTTAGAAAAAAAAATCTCCTTTAAAGTACCAAAACTAAAGCTTAGGTAAAACGATCATTGAACGGTTCATTCTGTCTATATACTGCAAACCCCAAAATGTATCCCATCTCTCTATACTGGTATATTACATTGGAATCGCCAAAGATAGGTTAAAACGAACATATTAAATATGTGCGTTTAGAAGTGCAATGGACCGTGGAACAGACGGTTTTAGATAATAAATTATTTTTTGGTTTAGATATGGCCTGAGGTACAGAGATAGCACTCGAAGATATTGAATCAATTATAAAGTGAAGTGGCCGTCCAAATTCTATGATATTTACAGTGGTCATTCGATGTCCACTAATTGTAGGTAATGTGAGAGATGATCGCATGGTAAGTAGATCTCGTGGACAGTCAAGTGGACAGAACGTCTCAATTACAGCGTCTTAATTGTATTCAAATTCAGACACTGAACTTGTAAGTGTATTGACGTAGTATCTAAGTAAATAGGTATAAACGTATTGTGTGATACACTCAACATAGTAATGAGCAAAAAATATTATTACAGTTACACTGTAAAACATATGATGGTGCTCACGTATGGCAATAAAAAGATCAGTTACTTTATGTTTAGAAAAAACACATACTTTTCAAATTGGAGCTCAACGTATGGTCAATTGACAAAACGGTATCGTCTTGAGCATTGTAACATTGTATTATGTTTATAATATTGTGTAACCACTAGGTCGTTGCCACTTGGTGGACCGTTTATCCCCGAGGGTACACATAAACCTAGTACCTGGTATCGGTACCAGTTGTTCATATTATACTAGGAATATTTGGCATATATAAACCATTTAAATATTTTCTAAAGCTAATATAGTCATTTTTTTACAGTGGTTACTCTTAGACGGGATATCGGCTATACTTTTAGATATATTATTTGGCACTGTATGACACCACTTTATGTTTATAAAAAACACAACTTTTCAAATTGGAGCTCAACTGATGAAGTCCAAATGAAGAAAACTATCGTCTTGACATTGTAACAATGGTTTCCATTATCACATAATAACCACTAGGTCGTTGCCACTGCTGGTGGACCATCAGTCCCACGGGTATTAAACCAGTACCTGGTAACAGTTGTTCATCAACTAAAGGAATATTTGGCACTGTTGAAACCATTTAAATTCGAAAATTTTTCAAGCTACAGATAGTCATTTTTTACAGTGGTTATTAACGGATATAACTTTTTAGATATATTATTTGGCCCAGACGCCACTTTATGTTTAGAAAAAACCACATACTTTTCAAAAAGCTAGCTGATGAACTAAACAGAAACATCGTCTTCATTGTAACTTTGGTATTATGTTTATAATATTTACATTGATTATGTATGTGTCAGTTTTTAGTATGTGTACACATTATATATATATATATATATATATATATATATAACATACAAATTATGACCCAAATAACACTAGATACAGCAATGGTTTCCATTATCACAAATAACAATAGACACAGGACCATAACCACAATTACAAATAACAGTTACAACAATATTACAACAATACAATACAAATAAAAATAACAACAGCACCAACACCACCATCACAAATAGCAATAACAAAAACATCCTCACTACCACTACAAATAAGAATAATAGCAGCACCATCACCACCTATACAAATGACAAAAAGAACAGCATCATCACCACCACCAAGAATAACAATTACAACATCCTCACTACCACCACAAATAAAAATAATAACAGCATTACCACGGCCAACACAAACGACAAAAAATAGCATCATCACCACCAACACAAATAACAATATCAACAGCACCATCATCGTTATCACTAACCAAAGCTCCATCAACACCACAAATAACAACAGCACCATCACCGTCATTAAAAATGACAATAACAAAAGCACCACAAAATTATAACAGCACCATCACCCTCATCAAAACCATCACCGACGGAATACAATTGCTAATGATACTACATTGAAAACACTTCTCTTTATCAGAATGACAGAGATAGAGAAATATAAAACAAACATATAAAAGTCGAGAATTAATCTGAGTACAGTATGTATCTTTATGCATATATTTTCGAAAAATTGCGTGATCCAAATTCTCAATCAAAATATTTTAGAATGGTTTTTATACATTCAAAATCATTAAATAGTTCAAATAACTCCTGTATTAACTTGAAACAAATACTGTATGTGTAGTTATTTTAGCGCTATTATGATATTACCGCTTTTCGCGCGAGTCATTGCGCTAATTCAAGGGCAGCGTTAAAATTCCTCCATCCTGTTTTTCTTTATACACGACAAAACTTATAAAATTAATTGAGCGAATTCAAGGTTGCACTAATAAGTATATGCCCCCCTGAGAGCGGTAAAATATGAGTACGCTAATTTAAACACACATACAGTGTATAAATACAGTAATTTACAACTGTTGTCATAAAATATATTTGTTTCGAAAGTAAAAACAAATATATACTATTTATAAATAAGTGACTTTATCCCGTAAAGAGCAGTGATGATGGTTAAGTCAACAGTTATTATTCCTACAGGCGATATGGTATAAAAAGTTATCTAATTCAACCCTTAGGATTTCTTTTCCGTTTTTTTGTCGGAAATACTATCACATCGACGCGATTGTCCTTACAGCACTTCAATAAAAAGTGTACAAATTCAGTTTCGTAGTGAACCTTAATAGGAATTGCCTTACACTTTTGTTGTGTGGCTTGGTGCGTTCTGTATCTCTTTGTGTATACAGTATCGTGTCGCTAATCAAATGCGCAATTTCCAAGATCAGATAATGCGAATACTATAAAGTTTTATTAGAAATTTATTAGTTTTCGTCTTTGATAAGACAAAAACTTTGTCAGACATCCAGTGTATATCTATTATATATTGATTTAGGTTTTATAATGACTTGTGTTAGTTCTTGAAGCAAAAAAGCGAGACATCTATCAAAACCACAAGAAAAAAGCAATTAAGATGTATATTTTTTCGATGATAAAATTTCACAGCCCTGTGGACAATCATTTGCTGATTTGCATTTCGAAATACGAATAATACTTCTGTAAAATTATTCTTTATACAACCCCGGAGAAGTGTAAGAAATCGAACTTAAATCCAAATGTTTAAAGTCAATACTACGCAAGGGGTATCCGTGGTAGTTGTTCGAGCATCTCACTTTGAACCATGAAGTCTCTCACTCCTGGTCGGTGCAGGTTCGAGCCCCACTAAAATCTAAGCTGATTTTTTGTGAAAAAGTTTACACGCAAAAGGTCGGTGGTTTCTTCTTGTGTACAGTGTGACCGGGCTCTCTCCTCTACCACTAAAAACAAACCGCCGCCGCATAATTGAAAAAATTGTTGAGCGTGGCATTAAACACACGAAATTCAAATGTTTCACTATCTGAAATGTCTGACTATTGAATATTTTCTGTAGCTGATGAAGTGATTTAAAACCACAATGATACAATGATCAGGTATAGTACAAATGAGTTTAATCTGAAATTGATACTATACTATGGACGGATATGACAAACTGGCAGTGAAAGTTTCGCCATCTCATCACCTAATGCCATTTGCGTCTAACCGTAAGTGTGTGATTGTCCGGTACGTGCAGCGTTTCAATAAAGAATTCGACCATATAAAACATTTACATCTGAAATTAATTAAAATACTCGTAGTGTAAATGATGACAAAAACAGTTTTATCATTTGCTATTATTATTATAATTATTTTATCATTCTAATTATTATAATAATAATCGTTTTATAATTATTATTATTATTATTATTATTATTATTATTATTATTATTATTACTATTATTATTATTATTATTATTATTATTATTATTATTATTATATAATTATCATTATTATTATTATTATTATTATTATTATTATTATTATTATCATTATTATTATTATTATTATCATTATTATTATTATTATCATTATAATTATTATTATTATTATTATTATTATTATTACATTTGTTACAATTGATAATATTAATGATAGAAAATAAACCAGTTTAATTGAGACAACTAAGTACTATTTAAGAGAAAGTATTTAAAAACAAATAACTGTAAAAATAATTCGTAGATATTATAAGCGCAAATAAGTGAATATATTTCCTCATAATTCAACATTTGATTGATATTCAAAATATACATGTTGCAGTTATATCTTAATAATATATTCATACGTCTTTACCAGCTGGTGTACATATATGTTGATATTGAGATTAGCACCCGGTGCTGTCTGGTTCGGTCATTTAGCACGTTGTTTAAGTAAAGTAAACTAGTTTTCAAAATAACTTATAGACTATCGTGGCCGAGTGCTTAGAGCATCGAGCTTTTAACCATAAAGTCACTCGCTTCTGGTCAGCACAGGTTCGAGTGCCGCTGGTAACGCAGCTGATTTTTTTGAGAAACTTTGCGTGTGGTCTCTTCCCGGGTAGAATGTAACCGGTTTCTCTCCTGTGCCATAAAAACTGGACGCCACCATATAACTGGAAATTGTTGAGTGTAGCGTAAAACACTATAAGAAAATTAAAAAAAAAACCATCATTGGTATCTAAGCTAACTCTGTGAGACGGTTTTCCAGATTTCATATGGAGTGCTGGAAATTTTTCTCTCTTTATCTTAAAATGATCGTCAAAGTATAACTGCTGAAAAGGGTGGCGAATAAAGAAGTAAACAGAGAAGGAACAGGCACTAGAGAGGATCTGTGGTGTTATATCTGCGGAGAAAAGATATCATATATTTATAAAGCTGTATTTCTTTACTTATCTCTATGTCATATAGAGGCCATAACAATTTGTTCAGTAACGGCAACTCTACAGGTTGAATGTGATTCTTATTGCTTGGCGTACGTTGAAAGTATTATTGAAAACGTTTTATGGTTCTAAGAATATATTTTGAGTTATGAAATATTATGAGATTATACCCATGTATTGTTAATTTTAGTATTTCCAGAAGTTTGCCTTTTCACAATACATATCGTTGTTTTAATTTTATGCGTGAATTAATATGGGTGTAAGTTTGTATTTCCGTGTGTTGCATTTTTCAGTAATAAACATATCGCTTGAGTCTAATACTTAAGTATGTGCTATAGAAATAACTTCATCAATGAATTCCCTCTGTCATGACCATAAAGTTTTACACCTTACATCAAAAGGATGTCCTACAACATTATCAAAGGGTTTCCAAATCAGTTATACAAACACGCCATACTGTTCTTATATATATCGACACAAATGCTAGATATAAAGCCAAAATTTACCGAGTAAACTCTAACTCGTAAAGTGTTTAAAATAAATATATCTCTTTAAATTTTTGTTGAACAAGGGGATTGGAAGTCATACATATGTTCATTTTAAGTTCTGATAAGGAAAAATATGGTCACAGAATAGACCTTGGACACGGAAATTAATTGACAAATTAAACGAATGTTTATGTCGGCTTTCGATATATTTTGGATTCTTTTGTAGGAAAAATGTTGGCACATTCTCTCTTTTCTAATTTCTGTTTGCTTTTTTATAATTACAAACAGAGCAGTTTGTTTAAGATCAAGAACTTTCAAGGACTATGAGTCATTCCTTCACAATTTGAAATTCCACTTCAATCCGATTTGATTTCAAAACATGTAGTGTTTTATAAAACCAATGCCATTGATATTTCATGCAGGCAGAGCAGACTTGTCAATATGTATATACATTTTATTGCTTTTGTATTAAAACTTGTAATTGGTATGAAATACATATATATATATATATATATATTAAAATCTTTAAATAGTATCGATGTTTGAATATGGATTTAGCTTGGCTTCGAGTAGTAATACACAAAACAAACAGCAGATATTTTAGTAATCGTTGAAAGCGAAACATACATATGTCAAGCTACATTTCACCAAATATCAATATGGTCACTCTGATACAAGTAGTGTGTGTGTGTGTGTGTGTGTGTGTGTGTGTGTGTGTGTGTGTGTGTGTATCTGCGTGTGTGTGTGTGTGTGTGTGCGCGTGTGTGTGTGTGTGTTCAAGACACCTGGTCTTATCCCGTTTGGTATTCGTAATTGTTCTTCATGCTGAGACCATTTGCACATCTAATTCTCCGTGTTATAATGGACTTGAGTTTTGATTATTGATTGGAACTTCATCAGTATTGTTTAATTCTTATGTAAAATTGTCGATAAGACATTAGCATTACACATCGTTAACTGGTGGCTTTCATGCAATTAGAGTCGGGTTTTCAGCGTTTTTTCAATATCTGTTTTGTGAACATCGTTCTTACCGAGATACCATGCCATTTTAGCAAATTAAAGATAAAATATACAAATCTCAGATACCAAAGTACCAATCTTCAGGATGTCCAGGATACACTATTTAAATCTGGTGAACATTGGTCCAACACGAAACTCGGACCTCTAGAAATCCAGAGGTGGGATCACGTGCATGAAAAACTGTTGCTAGATCATGTATTTACATTGAACATTGAAACCACATAAAACTGTCTGTCTGTCGCTTTTGACACAATACTAGTCTGCAAACATCAGGTCAATCAAATGGGACATATATTTGTCTGAAGGTATAAAAACGATATGGACAAATATGCAATAATATTGTGTGCCTACTTTTCTACCTTCTACATTCAGTAGTTGTAGTAATAAGAGGGGGACTAGCTGTGTTTACCAAATATATTCCCATTTTTCCCTAGTTTTGTTACTTGTGTTTGATATACAATAACATTTAAGAGCTATAAACATTCATAAAATATCTTAAATTCCGAATTATTTTGTGGACATTAGGTCAGGTCCAGCGTGGTATTTATACACAAATAGTAAGGTTGAATTAATCATTTGCAAGAGAATAACTGAGAAAGCACAACAATTTTCACAAAATATATGGGAATCTAGAAGTTTTATGTTTTTAATCAATTGTATGAATGATAATTTAGTTTATAGCAGTAAGGAAATCAACTATGGTATGTTATGAGAGAGAGAGAGAGAGAGAGAGAGAGAGAGGAGAGAGAGAGAGAGAGAGAGAGAGAGAGAGAGAGAGAGAGAGAGAGAGAGAGAGAGAGAGAGAGACAGAGAGAGAGAGAGAGAGACAGAGAGAGAGTCATTACGACGTCGGTGATGTAAACCCAAATCTTTGTTGACGAATTTGAGATAAGTTTTTCCATCCATACGACCCAAAGTTAACCCTTTTTATTTAATCTTTGTTAGAATATACATCAGGGCGTATCTTCACATCCGCGTGCTAGAAATAAAAATCAATCTAGCAAATCAGCAAGGAGGCATTGACAGTGAGCTGTGAAAAACACAGGAAAAAAACATATCCTATTTTAATGTAATCAACTATTATTAACGAAATGTACACAGTCGCCTTAATGATACTGTGTGAATGAAAATATCGATAAAATACCAAACAGTGAAAAATGGTTTTATTGTTTGTTATTTAACAAGTAAAGATAACCCTTCTAATCATTCTAGCAATCAGTTTTATCGCCAAGTCACAGACGACGGTATTAAACGTGGGAACATGACCTATAGTGTGTTAGACAAAAAGGTTTTAAAACCAGATAAAAGAGATGTGAAGTGGTCCCTACATTAACAGTTATATGCCGCTCAAAACTTGATAAAACTTTACCTAATATGGTATCAGAATAATCTATGTATATACGGAATTTATCTGAATTCTTTTTTAAAATCAGTTGCGTGAAGTAAGATGTTTTTTTGTGAAATTGCATAAAAGAACTTAAAAATACGAAGTTTTACGAAACATTTTAAAGAAAAAATATGTTGCGTTTCCTCCGCTTTTGCCCATTTTATATGACTGTATGTTTCATAGTAGACGGGGTACTATTAAAATTCACCTAGTGATCGAACAACATTTTAAACGCCATAATTATTGTTAAGCATAAGTAGCCAGAAGTTTAAATGAAACAACTTAGCAAAAATATTAAATATTATAAACATAATACCAAAGTTATAATGCTCAAGACGATATCGTTTCTGTCAATTAGACTTCATCAGTTGAGCTCCAAATTAAAACAATATGTGTATTTTCTAAAGAGAAAGTGGTAATATACAAGGCCAAATAATATCTCTAAAAATATAGCCGAAACCCGTCTAAGAGTAACCATTGTAAAAAATGTAAAAACAATACCTCCAAAACACATTGAGCAACCTTTACCTAGCATCATAAAACGTAAGAATGTACTCAAGTCTGCAAATATTATGAACTTCATCTGCTTAGTCGATCATTTTTTAGGATTAGCTAATCAAAGTTGATACTTGTTTTTTTAAAAAAATATGTTATTTTTAAAAAGTGTTATGGTGCCGAGCCCCCAAAAATATCCAATGTCCCCAACAAAGAATAGTGGACACCTGCCTAAGCTAATACCAGAAACAGTGAATAAAGGTTACCTAGATAATGCAGTAGTGAGGTCAGGTCCCACAGTGAAGTAAACTTTCCCTGCTGACCATGTCAGTAGTTAAATTAAGTTCACACCTAAAATTCGTTAGTCATATCAAGATAACATATAGAAAATTCTGGAAACATTTTATTTCTTTATTTTCTAGAATATATTCCGAATAACATCATTTTTACATATGTACTCTGGATATCTTTATTTCCTGGAGACCAGATTAAAAGATCATGGGTACATTATATCTACGTTTGAAATCACTTAGACAGTTTCGAATATTCTCACCTGACCACTTTAACATAATAATCGACCAACTTTGACAATCCCCTTGTTTCAATATTTCAAAATTTTATTGATAGTATTTTTAAAGATGTATTGTTTCACCTTCTTCTTAAATATTTTACATATTATTGAAATACAATCTGTTGTATATAATAACGAAGTTAAAGTAAAAAAAGATTATTTTAGTTTAAATCAATTTATGTACATCACTTATTATTCCTGATTTAAATTATGTTCCGGGGACCTACATAGCTGAGTGGTTAGGGTATCGCACTTTGAACCATGAAGTCTCTCACGTCTGGTCAGCACATATTCAAGCCCCGCTGGAACCGAAGCTGCTTCTTGTGAGAAAGTTTTCCAGTTTACTTGCGGAAGACCGATGGTCTTTTCCCAGGTACATTGTAACCGGGTTCTCTCTTCTATTAATTATAAGTGACCGCCAAAATATAGCAAAAAAAAATGTTGACTGTGGCGAAAAACACTTTTCAAAATTGCAACATTATTATATTCCGGGTAGAATCAACTGACATTGCTTTGTTTCTGGCCCTGATATATGCTTCATGCTGCGGATTATATGGAGTTGAAGATGATTTTCTGTCTGTCAACTTTCATTATCTCAATGTGTTTGCTGACCTCACCAAGGATAGAGGGTGGGATGAGGCGTGTTAACACGAAAAATTCATTTTAATTCTGTCTCGGAGAAAATTAGAAATTCAGTTGAAGAATGAATATCTATAAGTCTAACTATGAAGCAATCTTTTGATGATTTATATTATTAGATTTAATAAAAAAAATATTTGGAATAATATCACAAGAGGTCTATGGCAAAAACATCAAGTCTTTGCAAATGATTGACTTGAAAAGAACAGTGCATAGTAACAGAATAAAGGAAAACTAACGTTAACAAGATGTAGGGATAATGTGATACGATGTGGGCGTGGCTACCGAAGCTTTAACAGGTAATTACCTGTTACAGTCGACTACCTCGGGTGTCCTTACACAGTCAACATCAATTAGCCGTGATTGACGGCTTATTGTGTAATACAATACGAGATTCTTTTAATGTGCCTTTCTGGACATTAAAGGGGAGGATGATTGACATGAAAATAGAACATAGCTTCTACCAACGCGAATTCAAATTAAAACAAAAATATCCGCCAATAATGCTAGACACCTACTTGATATGATCACAAATATGTCCATACATAGTTCGTATACCATTTCAGCAATTCATTTGAAGATAGCATTGATTTTACTTTCTAAATTTCACATCACTATCTAATACAAACTGTTCCGTTCAATGAGGTACGCCCATATATATGTATATATATATATAATATATATATATATATATATATATATATATATATATATATATATATATATATATATATATATATATATATATATATATATATATATATGTATATATATATATATGAGAAAATGCAAAGTAAATAAATTAAATATGTAGCTAAAATGCAACGCCTTACTTTGGCTAGAAATACTAACTGAAAATATTATGTGTATTCTCCCAAAACTTGGCGTAAAAAATTATTTTTCTAAAATGTCTATTATTCATTTGGAATCCATAATAGAATATTGATGTAACAACATTTATACAACATGCATAATTGAAATACAACGGAAATAAAAAATCAATTTAAAGTTTAAAATGCTTACATTCTGAAACAAACATCGATACGATTAACAACAATAGCATACATGTATTGTGAAGTATTATATAATATCTATTTCGAAATTTAGTCTTCCAAACTAGGTCATAGTTACTGATATGTCTATAGGTATTTTTGTGAGTCTCTCTGTGGGAAGCTTAAATACAGATACAAGTGCCATACGTCGGCGTATGATGTTTTTATCTAACACACAGGTTGAAAATTTATGTTTTATATTTCAGAAAGCAATTTACAATATAAATGTCTTAAATTCAATATACTGTTCATAGGAGCCACCGAATATTTAAAAGAACTGAAAAAAATAAAGATGACTTATGCAAAAGTTTGGTTCAAAATACCATGCTAAATTTAATTCCAGTTCTTATATATCACAAGAATAAAATTTCGTGTTTAAAGTCGATATTTCGCAACGTTGATGCTATAAAAACATCTACCATTACGACGTTTTATCTGTTATATTGTGTTTGATTGAATTATTTGTGTTAACCGTCCTGCTGGGGATTACAACTCCTTCATGACACCTGATCCCACGTCTTTATTTTCCGGAGGTCTGTTTTAGTCCATTATTTACGACATCAATATATTCCCTTTAGAACATCATGCAATATTTTATTTTTACTTTAAGAGTTCATGGTATAGTAATTGCCTATTACAGTGTTTGTTGTTATTCAATGGACAATACAAGTAATTACGTAATAAGTGTTTTTATATATATATATATATATATATATATAATATATATATATATATATATATATATATATATATATATAATATATATATATATTAATATAATTTCCATGTTTTAGTTATTTCTATCCTAGTAAATGCGTATGAATAAATGTCGTTTAATAAATTGACTTAGAACTTGAATGTTAGTACATTACCGAAATTTATGTTTATGCCAGGAATAAATGATATATGATCATACCTCTGAGCAATGAAGGGCTTCACATTCTGTCAATGTCGTATGAATAATTGTTAATCGAAAGTGCAAAAAGGTAAAGATTGTTTTCATTGTAAATTTACATATGTCGGTGACAAAACTAATATGAAATCATAAAAATGGATTAAATATCTTTATAATTCACCGCCGATTTATCAAATAAAATATCACGTGACGATAGTTAACTTTATTTTAAAATACTTTTGAACCTCAAATTATATTTTGAATTCGTCAATCATAAAACTATTACAAGTCTTGATGATATTAAACCTATTGTGAATTTTCATTTCAATCATAATTTTTAGAATGTTTCAACATCAAAATATCTTACATGACACTTCAGTTACAGCTTCTTCAGTATAGCTATATTTAAACGTTAAAACATATCGCCCATCCATTTAAGATCATTCAATCAAGAGCCTAACACACATAAGCGAATATTGAGAAAAACCTCAAACTTCATTCACTCCTTTAACATATTACGACAACAATAAATTTGACGCCATTATTCATGTCCGCGTGTATAATATCAAATATCCTATAATAGTAATACAATAAAATTGACGCCATCATGTAAGTTAATTATATCAGACCAATTGTTCCCTAGTTAGAAATGTAATGAAACTGACACCATAATGTATGTCAACTATATTACACTAATTGTAAGCTAATGAAAATTAAATATAACAAGACTGACGTCATTATGTATGTCAAATGTATCAGACCAATTGTACCCTAAGTAAAATGTAATGCACCTTTACACTTTATTTGACCCCATCATTCATACCCGCTTGTATAATATCAAGTATACTATAACGGCAGTACAATGTGATTGACGCCATCATTACGTCAACTATTATTGACCAGTTAAAATGAGATATAATAAAACTGACGCTTTCATTTATGTCAATTGTATTAGATAGATTGTACGCTAATTAAGATAAAATATAATTAAACTGACGCCAACATTCACGTCCGCTTGTATCAGACAAAATGTAAAATAATGCCAATACTATGGCATGTTCAACTGTATCAGACCAACTGCGCCCTAATGACAATAAAAACATACCCTAATAAAAATAAATTATAACAAATTTGACGCCATCACTCATATCCTTTTGTATCAGACCAACTTTGCCCTAATGAAAATAAACTATAATAAGTTTGAAGCTTAAATGTCCCACATTATCATTCCAATTGCGCCTTAATGACAATAAAATACCAGACCCTGACTCCGGTATTATTCTACAGTTTCATTGGACAAAATGAACCCTTATCATGTACGCCGATACCAAATTGCACGATCATTGAGGTAAATAGTTAAAACGCAGGTAAAAAAAGTTAAAACGTAGTTTTTTCATGAACTTAGCTACTGACTTTTTTCGTTACTGCCAGTGATTTTGAATGTGCTGTTTGGGGTTCTTGGAGTTTTTGGAAATTATTTTGATCTGGAAGCGGCATTACCAGTACACATGTTCAATACTGTAAATAAATCAACCGACAGGAATCTATCGCCACAATAATAAATGATACTGTTTTAAATAATAATAATCATAATAATAATAATAATAATAATAATAATAATAATAATAATAAAAGTAGTAATAATAATAATAATAATAATAATAATAATAATAATAATAATAATAATAATAATAATAATAATAATAAAAGTAGTAATAATAATAATAATAATAATAATAATAATAATAATAATAATAATAATGATAATAATAATAATAATTATTATTATTATAATGACATGCACAGTTATAAAAAGTTGATTTTTCGCAAACCTAGGTATTATTGTCATCCTCGTTTCCAAATAATATTGCACTTAAAAAATAACCCAAAATAAACAGTCATGAAACTGCATTCTCAATATCGTCTTTTGTTAGACAAAAAACGTAAATTATAAAATCTTATCTCCATCACTAAACAGAGTTCGCATCCAGATATAAAAAGAACAACATATGCACAATGATCGCATATCATAAAAATTATGCAATCGACGTTAAATCATGTTTGTTGTAAAAAACCTATAAATGAGATTGTAATTAAAAGACAAGTCGAGAACTATTAATAAGAATAAACAATTTGTT
>BROG01000673.1:137500-175000 GCA_030159075.1 Atrina japonica
ATGGAAACATATATACAATGCAATATATTATGAAATATATGCAATGTCGTAGTTTCTGTATATTGCAATTGAATGTTTGAGTCATTTTGCATGCTAATTACTATCACAAAATGCAGACTATAGTCAACACTTAGTTTAAACATTACATATTCTATCATGTTCCACCAAAAGGGGTCAATAGAATTTACAAGACCAGCTAAACTGTTAAGTGCTTTGGTTATCTCTTGTTTGTTATTCCAACATTTCACAACTGTAATCACGCGTCTCCAAAAACACTCATTATAAGCCATTATTCCAAAAAAAAAGTATAGTGTGTCAAATCAATAAGGGCCCTTAGATATGAACTTAGCATCGAAGTTGTGAACTTTCTCATGTACATGTATTTAACAGTTTATGGTCTACTATGTGATGGACAGTCGTGCTCATTTTTTATCATTTTCAGCTAATAAGGCATGCGCCTTAACTTTCTTATCTAAAATCTGTCAGCTAAACCGGCCTGGAACTTCACTTTCTTATCTAACATCTGTCAGCTAAACATGAATCTTTACTTTCTTGTGTAACATTTATCAGCTACTCAGGCAAGCATCTTTGCTTTCTTATCTAATTTTGTCAGCTAACCAGACAAGGATCTTTAATTGTTTATCTAATTTTGTCAGCTAACCAGACAAGGATCTTTACTTAATTATCTAACTTTGTCAGCTGACCAGGTATAGATGTTTAATTTCTTATCTACTTTTATCAGCTAACCAGGTACGGATCTTTACTTCCTTGTCTAACTTTTGTCAGCTTACTAGGCACGGATCTTCACTTTCTTGTCCAATTTTGATAGCTGACCAGGCACAGCTCTTTACTGTCTTGTCTAACTTTTGTCAGCTAATTAGGCACGGATCTTCACTGGAATATTTAAAATATCCAATCTTCCAACATATTACAAGTACAAAGTCTTTTGATTTTCGACCCTTTACACAACAACTCAAAAACAGATTGACATCTATTATACAAATTTCTTTTGTATACAAAAATGGAAATCGCAGATATAAATATTTGCTGTTAGGCCATGAGAACCTTATATAGAGAAGGAACACTCTGATTCCAATAACAAATACGCTGAAGACGATATTATCAAGATGCTGGGGTTTCTAGTAGACAACATCTTCGTGGTTTTTGCGGGGAAAGTTTTCCAGCAGATTGTCGGCATTCCAATGGGTAACAATTGTGCACCTCTCTTTGCTGACATCTTTTTGTATTCATATGAAGCGTAATTTATACAGTCTTTGCTCTCCAAAGGAAACATACAGTTAGCATATCGGTTAAATTTTACTTACAGGTATATCGACGATGCTCTGTCCACAAATAATTCAGAATTTCAGAATTACCTCGACCAGATATATCCTGTTGAGCTAGAGGTCAATGAGACGACAGAGAGCAACATATCTGCTTCTTACCTAGATTTACTCCTGTCGATTGGAAAGGACGGCCAACTTCACACATCCCTTTATTACAAACGCGACGATTTCATTTTCCATATCGCGAAGTAATAATAAACCATCTTCTCCTGCCTATGGCGTTTTCATTTCACAACTTATACGCTCTTCTTATGAATGTTTTATTCTGAGAGCAAAACGACTAGCCAATAAACTACTTACGCACAGTTACGTTGTTGAACGCTTGGAGTCGTCGTTTAAGAAGTTGTATGGTCGATATGGGGATCGTGTTAAACATTATGAGGTCCCCCTCTCAGATATATTAGATAGTATTCTGGAGCACGGCCACATACAGTGACTCCCTTTCACCAATCGTGCTTTTCACCGAACGTGACCTTATCCACCAAATTGACCTTTTCACCGAATTTGACTAGAAAGGTTTCCATGGAACGTTTGTGAACGGTGTGGCATGCCAGCAGAAGACGCTGACACCTTCCGGACACCTGGTCTTATCCCGTTTGGGATACGCAATTGTTCTTCATGTTAAGACCATTTACACATCCTATTCGTCGTGTTACTTGAGTTTTGATTATCGGTTGGTACTTTTTCAATTTTACTTTCCTATGTAATTTTGTCAGCTGACCAGGCACGGCTTTTCACTTTTTATCTAACGTTTGTCAGTTAACCAGGCACGAATCATTACTTTCTATATAATTTTGCCCGGTATATGGACAAGGATCTTTACTTTCTATCTAACTAATTTCTGTCAGCTAAACAGGCACGGATCTTCACTTTTTTATCTGATATTTATCAGCTAATTAGGCAAGGATTGCGTTTATTTAGCATCAGTACGGAGACAGTGGAAAATATAAATTATTTGTCAAATATGTGCATGGAAATAGTGACGCATACAATTGTCTGCACTTTCAGAAACCGTGTTGGAACCAAGGCCTTCAACAACATCACTGGATTGTTTGAATGCGATCTTTATATGAATAGAGTGATTTTGAAAACGCATTTAAAATTCCATTGTCTTACATATTACGACTAGGGGCCTGTTTTACGAAAAGTTCTAAGACTTAGACTTGGTATTACACCACATTACGACTTGTGATCGTTTTACAAGGAATCAGTACTGATCACTTATGGCCAAATGAGGTCAGGGCCCGTCACAATAAAACCATATCAAACGTAAGTCTAAAAATTCACTCAAATGTGCTTAATCCTGAAATCTAATTGGCTGAGCAGGCCAATTTAAGAATATTCGCAAGACTTGGGTAAATTCTGTTTTTTGGGGTTTTTTGTTGTTGCCGGGCCCAGGTAATTTTGACTATCCAAGTTATTTCAGTATGCATCACAATTTCGGAAAGGTAAAGTATTTAAGCATCAAGATCATATTTGAAAATATGCGAATATACCATAAGGCTTGACTTAGGATAGCGTAGGATAAAACTGTCAAATAGCTTAAGACTTACGACTATAAACTAACAATATCATGCTAAACGGGTCCCATGTCCAACAGACGTTTATAATATGTTATATAAGTTATATATACTCCTTTATATTTTCTGAACCATGCATGTTGTACGGATCACGTGTTATGTATCTGTGTGTTATTGCTTTATTTTCCAAATGTCAATTCAATCGACAAGAAAATACCTTGATCGATCTTTAGTAAATGTTCACGAAGTATCACCACCATCGCTGTATAAATAGTACATTGGAAGTATAATGACGTCATGGTGCTATATTTGACAATACATTGGGTATTTATGACGTCAGACCCTGTATTTTTCCCAACATCCGTTTCAGTTCTTTAGCATTGTATGTTTTCCAAATGGTAGATGGCATTTCCGGTTACAATTTATGAAGTGGCACTATGAATATTCGCTTGTTACGTGATATAGGTTTTGTATATAAATTTGTGCAAGGAAAATTAAATGGAGCTCAGCAAACTTATTCAAAAATAATAGTTTAAAGGGGCATTAGTTGTGTTAACAAAAATGTTATTTTGACTTTTTCTTCTTTTAGTACTTGTACTTGATGATAGTAAGAGCTATACACAGATATTAAAATCCTATATCCCCATATATTTTGTAAAAACAAGGTCAGAAACAGTGTGTAAGTTATGAAGATACGATAAGTAAGTTTGAATTAAGCGATTGCAAATGAATAACTACCAAACTGGGTTTCAATGTATGTAGTAAAAACGGAAAGAAAAGTTTTGAAAAAACACACAGATAATACCCCTTTAACCTTTCTGATGAAAATTATCGGCTCCCAAGTCAAAGTAAAGGTTCATGAATTTGAGAAAGAAACCTTTATTGCCTTAAAGATTAACCCAGCACCAGAATTGCATCTTACAGAAGGATATGAATGCTCTGCGCCCATGAAGAGCCTCATTTTAAATTGAAGAAGATAAGTGGATGGTGCTACATTCTGAAGTGGATTACTGAATGTTAAGTATGGTATATTGTAATGTTAACACGTTACTTTTAACTCGTTTGGTCTCTTTTCTGTCGTTCAAGATATGGATTATTATTTGAAAAAAAAGATAGTTATCTTGTTTCAGATGTGTAACATTTACCTGATTTTTCTTAAGTGCAAAATAAATCCTAGGCTCAAACCGAAAAATGTATGCCATCAAAATGATGCACTGTTACGAATCTGAATTTGTGTTTAAAATTGCAAATAAGCACGGAAATGTGAACCTTTGTTGCAGAATGTTTTTATGGCATTTAGCATATAAAGCACAACAATGTACATTCCGAATGTCAAATTGTTATCAATGAGCCAAAGAATTTGTACTATTTTATTGTATGTACAGCAATGAACATAAACATTTTGAGTCATGTAATAGGAACAAAGTCCTTTCTGGACACAAATCATTGTCTGTGTGAATAAATTCCTTAATATTCCTGTATATTAGTTGATTTGGTATATAAATATGCGAGGATATATACTATATCTTAGATTGCAAATCTTGTTTATGCGGTTTTTTGTTTGTTTTTGTAACCCACATTAACTGGAGAAAAATTAGGTTTAACTAACAAAATCTAAATTAATCACGAGAAAAACTAGGTTTAAATCATTAATATGATGTCGGCATTGTTTATCAGTTTAATATGGTTTTATTTAGTGAAAACAAGTTTTTTTCAGTTAAACCTGGTTTCTCTTCAGTCAAACTTAATTTTCTCAGTAACCAACATTAACTGGAGAAAACCAGATTTAATTGAGAAAAACTATTTTTAACTGCACCAAAATCACAAAATGAATTAAACCTAGGTTTTCTCGAGAAAATCATAGTTTAACTGAGAAAAACTAGTATTTCTGCGCAGCAATCGCATAAATGAATATAAATGTGATTTTAGCGCAGTTAACCCTAGTTTTTCTCAGTTAAATCTAGGTATTCTCCAGCTGATGTGGGTTAGGAGAAAAACTAGAATTAACTGGAGAAAAACACGGTTTATATTGTAATCCACATGAACTGGAGAAAAACTTGGTTTAACTGAAAGAAATCAGGTTTACCTCATTAAATGACGATGGCGTGCCATAACGGCACACAACTTGGCAAAAGTATTTACAATTTGTATTTCATTTCATTACTCACATATTGTGAAAAAACTAATTAAGGGCCGAGTCGCATCAACACAAAGCAGCACACACAAGAAATCACTAACATTTGATTATTTGATGCTGTCAGAAACAGTATTATCATACCTCTTTGTTAGATTTTTAATCTTTATTGGACAAACACATTCACGTGACCAGAAACCTCAAGTCTCCCTCATGCAATCCATTTTCCCTGGTCATATATTTCCCCATTCGGAAACCCCACTAGAGTTATCGTTTTTGATACGAAACAATTATAGCTTCTCAAAGTGAAGTTTTTTTATAAATTTCTCGGAGAATTTGTTTTGAATAAATATTTTTGAAACTTGATTGGTAGTTGTTTATTTCTGAGTTTTTCATATCGATCTTATAAATAATTTATTGCCCTGTTTGTACGGAGACATGAGGACTTCTTTGCCTGCGGCAATACACATTCCCCTCGTGCTATGCCCTCGGGAAATATGATTTGTCTTAGGTAAACAAATCCTCATTTCTCCCTACAACCCGGGCAATAAATGTATAATTTTCTCGATTTCTTAATTTAACGAGAGTATGAAAATGTTAATTATTAAATTACTTAGAATCCAATATGTTGAAATAGAGGAAGGTAACATGCAATAGATCTTTAAGATTTTGCAAAAGGAAAGATTATCGGGACAAAGAAATATGTCCATGAAAGAGCAATAGCTTAGATTTACTCCCGCTGTGCAAAAGTCAAATATTTTTGTGATGTGACAAGTATAGATTACTCCATCAGAATAACACCTGTTTCCAATTTCAAAGTTAACGAGGAAAAGTCCATAATTCAATAAACGTATTCGAAATTCTATTTAACCTGTGAAATTAGCTGTGTACAAAGAGGAAGCCAGTAGTGTTATTGCTGAGGTATTAGGATTATAACTTTATCACTGACAAGAAAGCTAGCCACCGCAAATCTTAAACCGTGTTCACGAACTCATGACTCTATTATACTTTTGTATGATGTCGGTTTCTAATATGCGAGTAATTTTTAAATCATTGACTTTTGAACACTATGTATTCAATAAATTGCATTTTTTTTTCTCAAAAAGATTGACTTCGAATAATACTGACTAAAACTGAATTTACCAAATTATTACCGTCCTCTCTGATTTAATAATTTCTTATGTTAAATAAAGCGACCCCAAGTATCTCATTACTAGGTGTAAAAAAGGACGAGAATTTGATCCGAAATATATTAACCATAACAGATGAATAAAAAAACATATAATTCGTCAGTGTTATGAAAAATGTACAGAACGTCTTTATGTAGTGACTTTTCATTGGGGATGAATATTTTAAACAGTGAATTAAGATCATTTCCAAAAATATGCATGATAAAAAATGCAATTAACAGAAATATGTAAAACGTCTTGATAAAAACATATTTTGAATTTACATGATGATGATGATGATGATGATGATGATGATGGTGATGATGATGATGATGATAATAATGATGATGATGATAATGATGATGATGATTACAGCTGCAAGCAAATTTGCAAACAGCTAATGGTGAAGATTCTGTCTTGTCTCTATTTTCCACAAGAAAAAGGAAAAAAAAGGAAATATCTATATCAAGGCCCTAAAGTGCAGATACAATATTGTTAACCGTTAGCACAATATACAGCACAATATAAAATATGGTGAATATTGGACAATCTAATTGGCTTATGGATAATTCAGATGTGATACCAGGTGTCAAATGTAACCCTGCCAACCGGACACACGTGGAATGAATCCGTATTCAAATCGAAATCTACACAAGTAAGAAACCATGTTCACAACCAGTATAGACAAAAGAACAATCACGAGAAAAGGAATAAAGTGGCGACGTCAACTGCAATCAGTCGACGTCGTTTCACATTCAATTTTCGGGAAAAAATCTTTCTTTAAAACCTGAAAAAGTATCATTGCGAACTGGTATATACACGATACATCCTTTTCTTTTTCACCAGATTGCCCTTTCGTAAAAAACGACTTCATTTTTCTTGATCACAGCTTTCCCTTTTTATTAGGTATACCTTAAAGCTTCGATTGTATCTTTCAGCAAATTAAACACACCTATTCTTTGTCGGGATAACGATACTTTGCTTTCCTCTGTCAAAAGTCTTTAATCTTAATCATGCTGATCCTCAAGGCCAATTTATTTTCAAAAGACCCTTTTGCACGATTGGGTAGTTGGGTAAATTAAATGGCCTGTTTGTTCTTCTGGCGATTAATGTATCTTGTAAAGAAATTTGATAATGTTGTTGATTATAAAACTTTAGTTTTAAGTTGAAACTGAAATATTAGTCCCAGTGTGTACAACAAGGCTGTGATCATCTTCATCTACTTGACATTCTTATCTCAACTGAGTATCGGGGTATATGTAAAAAGATAGAAACACGATAGACGGAGCTTTTGTCTTTAATGTTTCTAAATGCTAAAGGGGTGTATCATGTAATTAACAGTAACAATTACTAAGATTTAATTAGTGAGAAATTCAATATCTAAAAGTAGATTTACAGGTGTTGATTCAATATTGATACAACATTCTCTTAAGATACATCGGTTTTTTAAAACTTCTAGCTCAGCTTTGTTCTAAGTTGAATACTAGACAATAATAGCATATCACAAAAATCAAGCAAGCACATATTGTGTGTGTTTTGTGTGTTTCTCAGCGTGTTTACTTTTAGCTTGTGTGTCTGTATGTGTTTATGATTGTATGTGTTGTGTGTGCGTGTCTGAGTGTGTGTGATTCTATCTGTGTGTGTTTGTGCGTGCGTACGTGTGTGTGTGTGAGAGAGAGAGCTTGTGTGATCTCTTGAATATCATTACAGTTATTTATTCTTTATAATTTTATCAAATTCCCATCCAACATAAAAAAATCAATAAATCAAATCAATGCTATGACAATTCCAATATACCAGAATCTAACATCGGTTTTAGGGGATGATTGGGAAATAACAAAACCGATATCAAACAAAATAGGCATACGTACATATGGCAAACTATGTATATCCTTCTACTGAGTGAAAGTATCACATAAAGGTTTTACAGCATACGTTCACCTTGTTTAATCGGTTCAAAAATTATCCAAAGTACGCATTAAAAATACTTAGAAAAAATGGGTAAGGATTTCTTAAAATTCCCATGTAATATGTAATCAATTTGTATGTTACATGACGTTTCAATAACAGATCGCGATTTATTTCAATTACAGACCACAATTTTTTTTTAACCTTTCTACCGATGATATAATCTTTTCTATCGCCCATTCATACAACATATTGAGTAGCTTTAGCGTAATGCATGTGAATGGTTATCTGCCGAAACGAAAATAATACAAAGATCAAGTTAATGAGTGACATGTCATGTACTCGGAAAATGTGATAACATAACACGCTTTATCTACAGATCAGATCTAAACAGTTGTGACAAACTGTTGAATAAAAGCTTCAAATAGATCTATATTCGTAAATCTTGATATGAATCGAAATTTAGACAGTTGCACTAGATAGCGCAATGACTCTTGTCTACTAGTATTAGCCAGGAGTTGTGATCAATGGCATTCATATAAGAGGCGGAGAATTCGGTGTTAGTTTTCGGAAGCACCTGGGTTTCTGTTTATGTACACGATAACGACGAAAGAACGATTTTAATCAATGGCAAATGAGTTACTCACTGTGTGGGAACAGGATCACACAAACCAGTTATCAAAATTAGTAGTAAACCACCTACTGCAACTTAATACACTATGTTTTAGGACACCACGATACCATGAATGATCTTTAGATGTACGAGTGCATAGGATGAAGTATAACAAGAGTATACATCTATATGCTTTAGAACATTTTGTCCCTTGCTTATATGAGTATTGATTAAGGGACATTAGATGCGGATATTTCAACAATGTTCTTTCCTTTTCAACTACTTAGATTGATATGCAGTAACAAAAAAAGAGATATACGTATATATATATATATATATATATATATATATATATATATATATATATATATATATATATATATATATATATATATATATTTGGTGAAACCCGGTTTGGCACTTTATCACTTCTAATTGCTTAATTCAACCTTTCTATGTCAATATGCATATAGCACTGGACGTGACCTTTCTTTACCTTCCTTTACTTGTGCATAACTCTTGCTTGATATTCTACATCAAGTACAAGAAGTAAAAATTGATGATTTTCCCTTATAAATGAAGTATGTGTAAGTATGTGTGAGAAAGCAGGAAAGGAAAAGAAAAAAAAAGAATGAACAAAACAATGAGAATGAGCGTCATTCATTAACGGCAATTTCTATTAATATAGAAAATCTCAGATACCAATGTATAAATCATTTGGATGTCCAGGATATAGGTACAAATCTGGTATAAAATGGACAAACACGGACCTCTTGAAATCAAGAAGTGGGATCAGGTGCCATGGAGGAGTTAGCATTCCCTGTCGACCGGTCACTCCCGCCGTGAGTCCACAATTAAATTAAAGTGAAATACGTGAGGTACGGATCCTCGTGATAATTGGTACAGACGTAATAAAAAACGGCATTGAACAGGTAACTCACCATTTCACTCAGTGAAACAGAGTAATTGCAAACAAGGCTGTTATACTGACCGTAAAATTTGCGGAACGTTGACATCAAACGCGGTTTTCGATATCCATGTGTCAATAATTTATCAGTGAGTATTTTACTCTGTATATGAAATGTTCATATGTTGAATACTCCCTGGTATATCGGATAATTTGTGAAATATAAACTCCATATGTGGATGATTGTGGGATATTACTACTGAAATGTGGAATATTTACGATGGGAAAGCTGAAATCGCCGCGTTTGTCGTATAGTTATAGACATCGTTTATGTTCAGATTATGGTGTTAAATTTAAATCGACGATGATATTTGAAATAGGTATTTAAAAAACCTAAATGTGCAAAAATTTGAAAATCCCATTACATCACACACAACCTTTGGATTCAATTTAAAAGGTCGAAAAATATTTCTGATGTGATTAGTGATAACTTTTACATATAGATCGATAAATAGTTGGATGCATTGTCGGGATAATTAAGATAGATAGATAGATAGATAGATAGATAGATAGATAGATAGATAGATAGATAGATAGATAGATAGATAGATAGATAGATAAATAGATAAATATATAATAGATAGATAGATAGATAGATAGATAGATAGATAGATAGGTAGATAGATAGATAGGTAGGTAGGTAGGTAGGTAGGTAGGTAGGTAGGTAGGTAGGTAGGTAGGTAGGTAGGTAGGTAGATTGATAGATCGATCGATCGATCGATCGATCGATCGATAGATAGATAGATAGATAGATAGATAGATAGATAGATAGATAGATAGACAGATAGACAGACAGACAATATACAAACAAATAATAAAAGGCTAGAAAAGTACAGAATGGTCGACATTGAACATAACTTAAATAATTTTATAAATATGACAACAATTTGTTGTAGCCAATTAAATTTCACGCCAACGTAAAGTACTTGTTGTGTGAGGTATTGAAACACGGAATATTACCCGATAGTAATATCATACTTAGAGTATATATAGAATAACACCTGTGTTACCTTGAGCCCATTACATACACAGGACCACCTGCATTCCACGGATAGTAGTTGGTCTTTTACAAGCAAATATTGTACATTTAGATCTGCTATGAAATCTAATGATATTTTATATCATTCACTTGGCGTGTATAATCCTTTGCATTATGGTGTAAATTTTCAAATTCTATATTTGTGCATGTTGATTTCTATTTTCATTTCATTTTGTATATTAAGTATCATACAAAAATGTATTACACAAAAGCGTTTCTTTTTGTAAGTTTGCCGTCAATGAAATTTCAGTTTTTCTATATTCTGGCAATAATATGGAACTTCCATTTCATGTACTTTACCCTGATCAGAAATGTTTACCGTTACGGCGGTCGTTCACAAAATTATGTTAAATCTTTTTTTTATTTTCGTCCCAATTAAATGTGAAAAATTCACTGCATGAATATATAGATCCACAGAAATTAAAAAGGAAAAAATTACACAGTCTCAGGCTTTTTGTGAATTTGTGCAGGATATCATTAACGAATCATAGGTATTCGTTATATATACATGCTGCTTTAGGTTGATGTTGTTATCTAAATGTCTTCATATAATAACCGGAAACATGTGAAAATCAAATTTTGAGTATATACAGGGGATGCTTACTGTACCCTGGTTTCTACCACCCCTGTATTTTCTGTGTTAGCACATTATTCACCAGTTTTTAATGTTGTTTCCGAAACCTCCTGAAAAAATGAATACTTTAGCATCTGTTATAACCAATGTGTATTGTGGGCTACCCTGTATTATGACAGTATGATAGTTCACCCGTGTTAGTTACGAGTAAGTAATGTTCAGGTATCTATTGTTTGCAAGCATGACTTCTACAAATGAAATGTGTAAAAGTGGTTCTACTATCACATCAATTAGTTACGAACTCTACATTTGCATCTATTTTAAATCCGATCTCAACACCCCAATTCTTCATGACAAAAGTGATCTCGCATTTGTTTTGGTCGTTTTTGTACAACTATAACTTGAATATTATGTCTTTTTTGTTAGATATTTATAACCAAAACAATTCTAAATCAACATGGATTGTTCTGATATATGCAAATTCATTTAAGTATATTTTGGAGTTGAAAAACACACAGATAGTGTCAAATATATTTTAAAGAGATAAGTAAATTTTAATAAAGTTTGATTGACATTATCTCAATAATCATAAATTGTTTCGGTGAAAGCAATTATTCTGGTTGGGTTAAAAATGACAATATTGTGAGAATAAGTAGTTAAAAACAACAAACTGACAAATGTAATATATGTTCATATCCTATCTGAAACTTAATTTTGTATTTTCCAATGATAGCTGAGTACTTTAGGAGGTATCGCTATTAATACTTTTTCTGCAACACCCCGTAGTGGTGCTGTGTTTATTTAATCTGACGTCTTCTGTATGAGATTTAAAGATCCCTTGTCACATATAGGGTGCTACGCTATCAAATACAATTTCTCTGCGTTGGCCGTCCACTGCATCAGTCATCAGTTGTCACACCTCACCTACGGATGAAGGGTCACAACTTTTTGACAATACAAACATACGTAGTCTAAGACATACTTTCTGAATATGTTGCTGATAAGTAGATCCACCTGCTGCTCTCTAAATTAGGTTTTCAGACAAATGTCATTTGCTTTTTTCGCCATTTCTATGTTTTAAAGGACACCAATTATTCAGTTATGTTGGGAATTAGGGGTTAATTATGAAATATGGAAATTAAAAACACATTTATAAATCTTATATCTCATGAATTATATCAGGTAAAATCTAGCCCTCTGTATCGCTGACTTCAAAATTGGAGTGTCACAAAAATAGAGCAAAATTTCCTTAACAAATTAATATAGAACTGTAGTGAAAAACTGCGGTATAAAAGAGTTCGGTGTAAAATAAAGGAAGTTTTGTAGTCATTGATATTTCATTGAGGTTTACGTGAAAATGTCACGATAAAGCTTCTGGATTGCTGGAATACCACAATACTACGTTCCTTGTGATAGATTTAGTGCATAATTTTATGATACAATCTAGCATGCGTGGAGGACGTGAACCTTATACCTATTTGTTAATTGCCAGTACGAAATTAATAACGCATTGTCAACTGCCAATAGAAAACTCTATACAAAAGGTATTTCATCAGTCACCTTTTTTGTTAACTTTTTGTGAAATAACATTGATTTTTGACAGCTAATTGTTGTACGAATTTGATAAGTTCTCACGAGGTTGGTGAGATTAACCTTATCTTAACTGGTATTTTTAAACTTTGTGGTTTTAAAAATGAAAACTCTTTGTGTGTATTGTACTACGCTCAGTTCAACATGCAACATTGCATTCAAAGCTATGTATGTTTTCTTCATTGATTTGAAATATTTAAAACCCCTGAAGGTTAGAGAATTTCAAAATCTCTTCTAGTTGATAATGTGTTGATATTCACGGTAATAATTAAATATAAAAAATCTTCATATTAAATAACATATAAAGTAAATGCCAAATTAAGTAACACATTAATATTGATTTTCCAGTAATACATAAAAATCACATATCCCACAATATTAATCTTCAAGATGTACAGGAAGCATATAGAATCATGGTGAACATTGGACAAAGAAGGACCTCTGGAATTATGGTGGGATCAGATGCAGTGGAGGACTAAGCATCCACTGTTGACCGGACACACCTGCTGCAAGTCCACAATCACATTCAAATGAAATAAGTTCCACTTATTGTTTTAGTTTTAGTATACTCACACTTTTTATCATTCATCCTAATAACAATACCTATCAAGTGAAGATTTGTTATGACCACAAACTATTTCACAATATATCATTAAAAAGTTTGTCATGTATGTTCCGATGTTATCAAACGTTTTGCAATTATATTGGAGTCCCATAAATGTGTACTGATGCTATGAACCTGTGTTTATTAGGTGACGATAATACACACTGGCACATGATCCCTTCTCTAAATGTTCGCAAAATCATATCTGTGTGTGTGTGTGCGTGCGTGTGTGTGTTTGCAAATTTTAAACTCTCTTTATATTTTATTTATTTTTTTACCAAGAAAAGACAAAAGAGTCTTTATTATAGATCCTCTCTCTCTCTCTGCCTCATTGTGTGTCTCTCGCGCTTTTCACCTTTAGTTTCCGGTACCAATTAATTACAAAGACTTTTAAAAGATGTTTGCGACTGTACCTTCGCCAAACGCTCGGCATAAAAAGTGAAAGTTACGAGACTTCCAGATGAAATTTAAAACCGAGGTCCCGTGTCGCGGGTGGCTTGGCATGCAAAACAAGCTTCAGTGTATTGGCGTCAGTCTATAGCACAGGTCAAAATCTGTGGCGGATCACCTAAAGCTAGTGACACCTCAAACCTCACACCTGAAATATTCTTGACGGGATATTAAACAACAGCAATCAATCAAAGCAAATCTCCGTTTAGTTACTATGACGTTGCGTTTTTTGTTCTGTCTGGTTTGTTTATTTTGCTTTTACACTAATGAACGATTACACTCAAATAAGACTAGACATATGTTGATATAGTGAATCAAATCTGTATAGGAGGAGAGTTCCTGTAAAATAAATAACTGTTATTGCATTAAATGTATAACATGGATATAAAGCGCTTTCGACAGACTGGCGATAGATTGTTAATGTCAATATATATTGATGAGATAAACAGAATGCTTTTTAAGTCGGACAAGATCTCAATTCTCTTGCGAGCATTACACGTCTGTTCTAAAATGTTATACTCGTTTTAAAATTATATTTTCTTATGGCATTTAAGCGATAATGTTTATAAATTTCTGAATCAATTTTCTCTGATTCAGGTTTGAAAAAAGCAGTCGTTGTTTATCTAAGAGATACTTACTCATAAGGCAGATATTACACGATAGAAATTAAGTCTAAAACAAAGGCAAAACAGAAGATGACTTTTAAAGTGCATTGCCATTCCCTTGGAGAAGGTTGAATAAGTATAACATTTGTATATTTTAAATAATATATATAACGTTAACAACATCATGACAAACTTGAAAAATGAATATGATATACAAGATTTAAATATGCATTTTTTCATCATTGTATTTCTCTTTCCATTGAATGTCAAAAATGTGTACTACTAGTATACAGAAATAACATAATTGAAATATAGACAATGGCTGTAACGGCGTGTATTACAAAAACCCAGAATGTTGCAGGTGCGAGTTTAACAGTAGATTTGGTATAGATTAGTATTGTTTTTAAATTACAAATCGAATTACATTTTGTACAAATTAATGTTTTAACAGAATAAGATTTATACAATACGTTCCTGATATTTTTTGACTTTTTACTTTGTTAGACAAACTAGTTTGAGAAGATAAAACATTTTCTCACAAAAGCAATAAAATTAGAATGCCCTAGATCAGCCCAATCTCTAAAATCTGCACAATGACTCAGGGCTTTGTAATTAACAGTGGCCGACAATTGATAAAACTTTACAAATAAACCCTTATGTTAATTCACACAAATAAAACAACACGGAATGAGGTATTTGTTATGTAGGAGTTGATATTCCTGGGTCATATTATGAGTTTTAAAGTCTGGAACTGTGTCTCTTCGTGTGGATGTTTTCATCAGCTAAATTTTAATATATAGGCATATATGACTTAGTTTATGTGGTTTATCTGTGTCAAAACAGTTAATATACCGTCTATATTTATCTATCTTCTATCTGTTCCTATCTATCTATCTGTCTACCTACCTGACTGTCTGTCTATCTATCTATCTATCTATCTATTCCTATCTATCTACCTACCTACTTATCTACCTACCTACCTATCTACCTACCAGACAGTCTGTCTGTCTGTCTGTCTATCTATCTATCTATCTATCTATCTATCTATCTATCTATCTATCTATCTATCTATCTATCTATCTTTCATTTTACTTTTTAGGTATCCACTATACAGGAAGCGCGACATTCATCATAGGTATCATATTCATAACTAATCCGGGTATTCATTGACATGGATGTATGTCTGTTTGTCCTGTACGAACCCTTTGTAACCGTTATATCAATATCTTTACTGACACCTGGGGTGTTGATACATTCACACTGTCAGGGTATATGATTCCACATGTCGTGTATTATGTGGCCATCATAAAACTCAATCATACGGGTAAGCAGACCACCCACAACATTACCTAACATTACGCCTAATGTCAGTCACATTAACCTCGCTTTTACTTCAGGTAAATGAAGTTTAGTCAACATAGATAGGATTATTAAATCTGTTTATATGTGTTCCTTGTGTACAGGCATACACGTCGGACATCCCATCTTGTTTCAGGTCAAACAAGAACACTTATATCTTTCTTCTATCACAATTAAATTCAAACCTCGTTTTACAAAAGTGTTATACAATATTTTTTAATGAAAAGGAATGCTATTGAATGCATCAGAAATGTGTATTTGCATATGTTGTAGTTTAGTCCATATATATATATATATATATATATATATATATATATATATATATATATATATATATATATATATATATATATAATATATATATATACAGAGATGAAAAGACAGAATAAAAATACTAGTTGGTGAGTATAGATAATTTGTTGTATAATTCTTTTCAAAACACAAAATGTATTTATATGCATCTCACCGATACACTGTAATGGAATTAAGTTTCATGTATTAACTGCATCAATCCGAGTAAACACACACACACACACATATATATATATATATATATATATATATATATATATATATATAATATATATATATATATATATATATATATATATATATATATAATATATATATATATTATACAGTGTGTTGCAGTCCTAGGTAATGAAACCTCTTACTTTCGTTTTAAAGAACCATTTTCTTTAGAATACAAGTATACAGTTCAAACATACTAATAAATAGCAAACGTACTTGCGATGATTCATGTATATATAAAGCTACTATGAAAAATAGAGTTATCTTTCTTTGTTGCTTACTGGGGAAGAAATAAAGTTTACATTTTTGCATAAGCCAAATGAAATCAATAACATCCAATGAATGCCAAAGTACGTACGTGAAAACATTACAATAAAGTACTCAAGACGAATACAATTTGTTCAGATATCTTTTATCTAATTCTACTTCGATTTGACATTTTTTTTTCTGAAGACCTAATTCTGATTTATCTATTGATTCACACTTACAACATTTATCAAACGATATGATTACGAGTTGAAAATCTAGACCTATATAGGGTACTGTATTAGATCAATTCAAAGGTACTCTTTCGCCAAATTCAGAACATAATATCCATTTTCATTAAAACTATCTCTTATAACTGAGAAATATAATTTATTGCATTTCACGTTAGACACACAGGGTTTAAAATGAGCTATGTAGTTCGCTTCGTGATTTGCTTTTTATAAACTATATACATAATAAGTAGAGAAATATGTTCTTACTTTTGTTAACTATATTCTTTGATATTAACTCATCAACCCCTGCGACCATATTTAGACTCACCCAAGTCAATAAATAGAATGGTCTGCTATCCTGTTTTCAGGAATGAGCAAATTAAGATTACACATACAAGTATAGTATTTACATTTTGATTTGAAATCATACACTCCTAAATATGACAGTGAACTTAACCATATTTTAAATGGTTGAGAAAAAATGGGATAGGGTCGATGAATTACTGTAAATATTTTCCACTGATCAAATAGTAAAAACATAAATTTAAACGAACATAATATCTGAATTTTCTACATTTCAATCGGTGTAAAGGTACCATTGATGTTTATATTTTTATATCCCATTATTTCCATATATTACACAAGTTACAATGAGGAACTTTGAATTGAATAAAACTTGGTATTGAAGGTCCAAGTCACACATTTATGTACTATAAATATATCCACAAAAACTATATTTAGATGATAAAGTAAACATGAATAAGTACCAATTGGTAATCGATAAAGTCCATTTCAATATGACACCTTGGATACCACAACGGTATCAACATGACGAACATTTGTGAATCCCAAACTGGTTGGGATCATGTGTCCGGAGATAGCTAGCATCCCCTATTAGCATGCTGTCGCAAATGTTCCGAGGAAACCTGTCGGGTTCGACGAAAAGGTAAAGATCGGTGAAAGTAAGTCACTGTATAAGGTCGTGTTCTAGAATAGTATTAAAAACTTCTGAGAGGGATTCTCAATTATTGTATCAGTTGTGATGTTAATAATATGCACGTGATGGCATTGAATACCTAAGTGGATAAATAAATTATTGAAAAAGAATCAATCTGCGAAACCACAATGCCAAGAATGTTTGGCTGTTACGAAATCTTAACCGAACGAATTTACAAACGCACTGAAAGACCGATTACTTTTCAACAGCAGATGATGTAAATAACATTGTAATGGTTGATGCACCAACATGTAAAATTTATCATTATTATCACCAAATATTAGCAGAAGCAACCGTGATTTGACAAACAAACACATATATAGACTTTTTATTTGGATGACGAGATATTAAATGTTATGGAAAACTTCTTTACAAGAAGTTTTTAGCATTTTTATTTTCTTATGTAAACTACTTTCAACTACAACAGTACTCTTTTTACATCCACGTATGTCTGCGGGCTAATAAAATCCATGGGGTTCTATCGGGCGGCGATAAGCTCGACCCTGCTTTTTATATGTTTTATCTCAGAATGTCGTCAACTGTGTGACATTTCAGTATTCCCATGTAGGTTTCTCCTTGGAAAATGATATTGGCATGATATGGTCGCGTGTGAAAGCGTAATTAACACAGTGGTGAAGGGGCATGCCAGTTTACGTACTTACAACGATCTGGATAAAATTCTGTCTATTATGTGGTGTATACAGAAGACACGACAGACCAAATATATATGTTGTATGTATATAAAACATCTATAGAAATCACCAAAATTAAAAAAAAAAAAAATTTGTCGATAAGATACAAGGGGAAGATATTCATTTCGAGACATATTCATTAGAAAGTGTATAACGTACGTGACACAATGCTGAACTCAACGCGGAGTTCTTGTTTTTAATTTGGAATAAGAATTGTAACTGAAAGTATTTCTTTTTCGTTATGCCTAATTACACCCGTTCGTTTATGATATAATTCATACATGACGATAAATATATATATCCCTGACCTAGGTCAAAGACATGCCACCACTCAATTTTGATATCCGCTCACTTGTACAAATCTTGATTTTTTTTCTGAATAAATTTAATTGAACTTGCGATAAAGATTTAAAATGATAGCCTCATGATATATAAAAATATGAAAATATATAATTCAAATGTAAAAGGAATGACTGGTTTTAGATGTGACGGATGCTGCTATAAACATAGTCTGTCTGTCTATCTGCCTGTCTGCTTGTCTGTCTATCTATCTATCTATCTATCTATCTATCTATCTATTCGTGTCATATATAGGGATATCGACATTGATGTTAACGTTTAGTAATTTTTACGATCGGTATAATTACCTTGTTTGTAATTACTCATATATTCAAAATTTCATTTGAATTTGACTGTGGACGTACGGCGGTTGTGAGCGGTCAACAGGGGTTGTTTACGTCACCAAAAAACCCGATCCCAAATCTAGATTTCTAGAGGTCTGTGCTTACCTAAGATTTGTATATTGTATCCTGGACATCCCAAAGATTACCACTTTGGTATCTGTGACTTTTATGTTTTAATCAGTCTATGATACTTTCCATCCCACCCTTTTTCTGTATTTGAATTCCAATTTCAGATTCGCCAAATAGAATACACGTGCACCTAATGAACACATGATACTGAAGTGTAAATTGAAGAATTACATTGCTAGAAACAACGGTTCAGTTTACTTATAATCTGATACTCTGCATGACTGTATTGTTTTTATATAAACTGCAACAAAATAGTATGCAGCTTCAATTAATCGATATCATCACATCAATTGATACAATCATGATGAACACTATACATGTAAATGATTTAACGAAGTTGACACTTAAATTAATCAAATTCTACCTTCTAATGACAAAAAGTATAAAGCAATATACCCCACCCCCACAATATCGCATTTAAATTATATGTTACTGGTCGAATATGTATCTCCGAAACTGATATTTCACACAAATGATAACCGATTAATTCTCCTTTCTGTATATACAATGGTTTTCTGCAATACTATCGAAATTATGAAAGCTTGTATCGCGACACGGAACATTTGCTACGGGTGTAGCATGCTAATACGGGACAATGAATCCTTCCAAACACCGGAAGACAGTTATTATATCAAGTGTGTCGTATTCTATTCTAACAGACTTCTGCATTTGTACTTATACTTACAATCTGCACTGTTAATGGCAAGAAATCATCAGTTTGACAGGAAAACATCGTTCAAATTAACCTCAGTATGTATATATATATATATATATATATATATATATATATATATATATATATATATATATATATATATATATATATATATTATATATATATATATTTATTTATTTATTTATATGTATATATATGTGTGTGTGTGTGTGTGTGTGTATGTGTGTGATTGTGTGTTTTATGATGAGGTTATACCGATAACCGATAAAATATGAGAAATGCATTGTCCTTAATGAATGTGATACTCATCGTTTACAGTAACAACTTTTTGCGATCCAATACATTGCTCTCAGAAACAAATGAAAAACGATAAGATACGTAGAACATAAATAAAGGGTATAACAAAATTAACTGAACGACATTAAATCGTGGATACCAAAGTGTTAATCAATACGAGTTCCAGGAGACAAAATACAAATTTGGTGAACGTTCCACAAATACCATTCTCTGAAAATTCAGAAGTGTGCCACGAGGAGTGATCATTTCATGTGAATGCAATACATTGTAAACAGAGAGATCGATAATGAAATAAACTGTATGCTCTAAAGTATAATAAATTAAAGCAAAAAAGGTATATTTGTATCGGAGAATTTTACAAGTTACTTCCCAAACAATGAACAGAGATGAATCTAGAAGTGTCCATTATTACCTTATAAATTTTCGTTAGTATACGACGGATTTTTATTTCAACTAATCATAGTTCTTCGCGGCGAGAAAAATAAACGGGGTTAATAAAATGGACGAAAACCTAAACTACTTTCAATGACTAACGACACGAACACAGAAGTTCGTACCAAAAGCATTCGAGTTTTTTAACAAATGAACAGTTGTTTTTTCAAATCAAAATCAGTTCGATCTGGATTTAGATCGAGAATAAATATCAGGCAGAAGTCATTTTAGTGAAGTCAATTTACATATTGATGCCTTTGGGTCTGAAAGACCCGAAAGACTGAAGAATATGCATTCATATGTTTTCTTTCCGCTTCGCTCCGATTTTGGGTCAAGATAAATAACCACGATTGTCATGCCCTCCCATTTATGACCTTGAATATTGAAATGGTCACCTATATATATATATATATACATATATATATATATATATATATATATATATATATATATATATATATATATATATATATATATATATATATATAATATTTTTTTATATATATAAGCGGGTTTTGCAGTGCCTAGCCATCAACCATCTTCTACATAACGCCGTCAAATGTTCATGTGCATCATCTCCCTTTAAAATATAACCCTATCGGGCATGCCATTATCGGCGACGATTCTATTGTTGAAAATGAAAGCATAAAAAATATTATTGAAGAAGTCCAAAAAACCGCGAAGCCAGTTCCTTTAATTGGCGACAGAATTTCAGTTTAATAATGAATTCCATCGAGGATTATGCCAGACGATGGGTACAGAATGAAGACGTGCAACCTGAAACTTTGTCTGAATGGCTGAAAGCTGTACCATGGCTTATAACATCTCGTATTCGAAAACTTACAGGAACTATGAAAACACGTTATCCCCCTGTATTTAGTGACCATGCTGGATAGAACACATGAACAATATGTACTGGTCCCAGAAGATAAACCCCAGATAATTAAAACATTACAATAATTGTTTATTAGAAAATTGGGGTTTAATACGAATTCTGGTAATCCTACATACACACGTAGCCCACTTTCAAGGACGACATCCTTCAAAATCACTTGTCCGTATTACGCCCTTTTGGTGTACTTCAAACCGTTACTGATATTGAGCTACCATATTTATATTGGATACTTAAACTTCACAAAACCCCATTTAAGCAGAGGTACATAGCAGGATCCAACAAATGTTCTATCTAACTTTTATCTCCACTGCTTACCAATATACTGACAGCCGTTCAGACGAAACTTCAGCAATACTGTACGGTTGCTTATTCCAGAAGCGGTAGAAATCAGATATGGATACTTAAAAATACTAAATAACTTAAAAAAATGATGACACAAATTTATTTTCTGAAATTCACAGTATCGAAACAAAAGACTTCTCTACTCTTTACAGAACATTTCCACATAAAAAAATAAAAAGAGAGACTTATTTACATCTTAGACAACGGCTTCTTCACTACAGGAGTTACCCGAAAATTTAAATATCTAGTCATTGTATCATAATACTTATATTGTCCAGCACAACATTGATTGTACACATGAATACACTGAAGTTGATATAAAAAATGCTGGAATATCTAATAGACAATATATATTTGTAATGTTCGGAGACGAGGTTTTTCAACAAACTGTCGGCACTTCTATGCGAACCAATTGTGCCCCTTTATTGGCTGACCTATTCTTTTATTCATACCAACCAGACTTCATTCAGAAACTGCTGAATCAAAAGAAGAAAAAAAAATCGGTCTCCTTTCAGTTGACATTTAGATATATCGATAACGTTTTGTGAACTAATAATGATAATTATCATACATATGTCAATGCGATATATCTCAGAAATACTAGAAATTAAAGATACAAGAAAATCAAGCTCAATACTTACTATAGACACAGCTGCGAAAGTACCATCTAAGCTATACGACAAACGCGAGGATTTCGACTTCCCCCATCGTAAATTTGCATATGGATATTATATTTCACAAATGATCTTATATGCCAGGGAGTGTTCAACACCTGAACATTTCATATACAGATATAAACTACTCACTGATAAATTATTGACACAGTGATATAAAAAACCGCGGTTGATGTCAACCTTCCGCATATTTTACAGTCGGTATAATAGTCTTGTTTGCGATTACTCTGTTTCACTAACTGGAATGTTGAGTTGCCTGTTCGATGGCGGTCGTTGTGGCATCTCTAAAAATTGTGGCGAATATTCGTTCCTCACGTATTTCAAATAGATTTGACTGTGGACTCTCGTCGGGTGTGACCGGTCGATAGGGGATGCTTACTCCTCTATGGCACCTTATCCCACCTCTTGGTTTCCATTGGTCCGTGTTTGTCAAATTTTTACTAGATATGTATCTATATCCTGGACATTATAAATATTTATACTTTGATTCTTTTCGTTATTTTAGTGTTTAATATAATTCATTTCATAGCTGTATCCATTTGCTTTGAATCGACACTTTAGGGTGTATAGTGTTGTTGGATATAATCCTTTGCATATATATATATATATATATATATATATATATATATATATATATATATATATATATATATATATATATATATATATATATATATATATATGGGAATAACTACAACATATACAAATACATATGTTTCTGATACATTCAATAGCATTATTTTTCATTAAAAAAATATTGTGTGTGTGTGTGTATGTGTGTTGATGTGTGTGTGTGACAGATAGAAGGCAAATATCGCTTTAACTAAATAGCAATTCAACTTTATTCAACCTTAAACAACTACAAGATTAACTTGATTTTGGAATTATTTTTTGCTTGTGAATACTATTTGCAATTTATGTTTTATCTCAATTTCAATTAAAATATTTTCACTCAATACAGCAAAATGAACAAACACTTTGTGTTTTATCGATACAAGGCAACACTAAATGGTTTCCATGTGAAAATGGTATTTACTTTCAGATTCTAATTCATATTTTCAGTTCGATTCTTGTCTGTGATAACAATCCAACGTTACTACAAAGATCTGATAATATGTTGAAGATTACAGGACTCGCTGCGTATATTATGCATCTGTGTGTAGTTTATAAAGCTTCACAGATAATGTCGATTACCTCGTCAATTACTTCCGTTATATTATCGTAACCGATCAGACTGTTGATATAGCGTTCCGCTTACAAAGTGTTGATTAATTTATTGTATCTTAAATTTTGTTTCACACAGTTTATTATTGTTTAAAATGATACAAGGAATTAAGATGTCGGGTGGGGGAGGGGTTAACAAAGCTATAATGTATTACACAGTCTGTGGGTTCTGTGCAAAAATCCAAATTACACGACTTTTAGCTTCCATGTTGTTTTAAGAGTAGGTAAATGCATTTTGTTCAATTGTGATATCAACATATTATTAGTTAAGATTTCACAATGGGGAAATTATTCTACTGAACGCTTACAAATGTGAAACCCATACATGGATACCCTTATAAACTATTTGATTATATATTTTATTTTAACTTGATACAATTTCACATCTTTTGTTTTTGATAAGACAGGAGAATATGCATCTGATTTTTATAAAACATATATGTACATGTACAGACAGAAAGAAGACATGGAAATGACCGGAAAACCCAGGTATAAAGTTAGCTTTATATCAATAAAATCTTGCCAACATATTCAGCAGCGCTCCCTCCCCGTTTTTATCACTTTTCTTTCTTTCCCTACCGATATTCAAAGTTATATCAGGAATCCTTTTACTTAATCATAATCTGGAAATTTAAACAATCGGGAACTTTCGCGTTACGATCCTGTAATTATTCGCGCCTTCTCGATTTTGTTCCTCATATGTTCTTCCGGTTTTCATATTAACTTTCGCTTCGCATATGTAAAGTAAATGGAAATATTTTCACTTTTTAGCACATTAAATTTATTTTGCATTAAGAAACCAACTCTTAAAACATACCACAGTGGGTTATTTTGTTGAACGCCAGATTACTGAAATGTATCAGGCAGAGAAAAATGTGCGAACAGACCGGGAATCGAACCCAGGACCTTCTGAACAATTGCAGGGTGCTTTTACCAATTGTGCAATGGGGCTATCAATTTATTATTCAAACCGGAAATAACATTGAGGAACATTTTTCTACAACCACCACCACCCAACTGGCGATTATAACGGTAATCTGGGCTAACTCGAAAATTTCCTATTGGGTCCACGTTCAGTTCTCCTTACACATCTAATCATTGCGTCTTGCTAATTGTCAATTTTATTGGCTTTGAAAATTTTAGCTAGAATAGTTTTGTGCCGAATCGGGAATAATCCCTTTTACAGAAAAAATATAATATTGTTCCTACAAAAGTTTGAAGCGGCAGCACAATAATCAGTTCGGGTTCGGGATTGACAACTGATACGTTGTTCCTGCAAATTTTGAATTGATAGTTTTATGTTGCTCTATATGCCGTCTACGAGCAGACTCATGATATAGTATGATATCTTGACCCTGACACAGAAAGTTTACTGACCACAAAGACTGTTGACCTGCGCCACATAAATAAGTAAAATTTCAAGTATTTACAAGATACTTAGAGCGATACATAGAAATCACCGTTGATGCTGTCAGAGACACAATCTTCTCACACCTGTCAAAGACACAATCGTAACAATTCCTTCGGGTAAGAATATGTCAAGACGCCAGAATCACCCGCTGTGACGTGTCAATGTACCCAGCTATCAAATTACAAAACGCTTGACGTTTTCATTTTCGTTTTATCTTTTCTCTATAATGTAAAACATATATGTTTCCATCTAAACACGAAGATATTCAAATGCTGAGCATTTATAGCGCTGAGTTTACGGTATTGGTCGCTACATGATATCTGATTTTTTAAATACTATAAACAAATTACAAATTTCTAGCAAAATCCGAAGTATGCAGTAATCTTACGACATGTATAAAATGTTTTAATTTGAAAAGGTCAAAAATAGATAAATACATATTGTTCTATGTCACTGTTTTCATACACTACTGATTATGTTTTTGAAATACACTCATGTTTTGATTTAACTGGATTCGAACCCCGGATGTTTCGCTTGACTCTGCGGTTTAACGATAATTTAATAGTAAACAATACCAATACCAGAACAAGAAGAACATAAAATAAGCAAGACGTACATAATAGGCCATCAAAACTATCAAGTTTTCCTCGTAATGGTAAAAAACAGGGTATCAGAATTTATGAGCATCTTCTAAAATTCCTAACCTATGTGTTACTTCGATCAAACGCGTATTTTCGTACTTATGTCTCTAAAAGTTTGCAGTGATCATTCTAAATAGCATTGAAACTTGAAACAGATACGTGCACTGATACACTTTGTTTCGGATACAGACTTGCATTGTCATATCAAGTTTAATAATTTTAAAAAGAAGCTTAATACACCATCGCACGTGTATAATATTACTTTAGATCCCTGTACCGTGTTGTCAAGGAATACGATTGACCAACCAGGGAGGACCACGGGTGCTTATCGAATAGACAATTTGTAATCAAAATATCACATTGCTCCACGTGTGTTCTAGCCTCCATTAAACCAATTATTATGAGCACACAATTTATTGGCTCCGATGATATATTTGAATATATAAGCAGATAAATAAATGAATCAATGAATGAAGATTTTAATCAACAAAATCATTAATTTCAAAATATTTACACCACTAGATAATTTTCTATAATTCTTATTCTGCTTTCTTGTATGATATATCTTATGTTATTGGATTACATATTAATTTGTTCATCCACTTGTCGTTAGATATACTACAACTACTGTTGCTACTATTACTTCTATTACTACTACTACTACTACTACTACTACTACTACTACTACTACTACTACTACTACTACTACTGCTACTACTACTACTTCTACTACTACTACTACTACTACTACTACCACTGCTACTACTACTACTACTACTACTACTACTACTACTACTACTACTACTACTACTACTGTTGCTTCTATTACTACTACTACTACTACTACTACTACTACTACTACTACTACTACTACTACTACTACTACTACTACTGCTGCTACTACTACTACTACTACTACTACTACTACTACTACTACTACTACTACTACTATTACTACTACTACTACTACTACTACTACTACTACTACTACTTGCTACTACTACTATTACTATTACTACTACTACTACTACTACTACTACTACTACTACTACTACTACTACTACTACTACTACTACTACTACTACTACTACTACTACTACTACCACTACTACTTCTACTACTACTACTACTACTGCTGCTGCTGCTGCTGCTGCTGCTGATGCTACTACTACTACTACTACTACTACTACTACTACTACTACTACTACTGCTATTTTTGCTACTACTCCTTCTACTATTACTACTACTACTACTTTTACTACTACTACTACTACTACTACTACTACTACTACTAAAACTAATACTATAACAAATATCAATATCTGTTATAAGCAATATTAAACTATCCTTATTACATCTATATAATAAGAAAATTACAAATAAATTTAAACATGGTGGGGAAATCAGAATGTGTCGGGAAAAAATCAAAACAACGAACGAATACCACAATATCGTCATAAACAAGCCTATGAAACAATATACAAATATATCGAATATTTCACCGGGAAATATATTCTTCCGTCACACTAAAGACAGCATGGGATTATTAAGGACATAATATCGCTAGCTCATTTCCATTTTATTACCACAACGAAACGATATAAACTTGCGGGTGTAAAACTCAAGAAAGAATTATTATTCTGTTTGACGCATTTAACTTTACTATTATGAACTGAGTAACTTATCTTCCGAACCCGTCAATATCTAATACATGAGTGATTTATGGCAACCTTTGTTCCTAGTTGATATTTTCCTTTACCCGAGTTGTAACAGAAGCTTCTTCTCCGGCACTTTATACGGCTATAATTACAGGTCACAAGAAACGGATATCTTAAATCTATCGGGTTTATGTTTTAACTAATTAAATTTTGCTTTCAAACTTTCATATATTTTCAATTATCATACATTCATTTTGCATAAATGAGTTTCAAAACGATATTGATCAGACTATCAAGTGTCCAAGAAGCATGGAAATTAGCAGAGATAGATAGATACTGTCAGTTTTTGATGATTTTATTTTTCTTGCCATTTCTTTGACTACCCAACCAAGGATATATTTTACGACTGTAGTTTACAAATCGCGGATGACACAGGCTTTATAATAAAACTATATAAATTCATAAGAGAGGCACATATTATTACAGAAACCTTATCAATTTCCCATCAATGTCAAATATAGTATGGATAAGTTATATGGTAGATTTTACGACCGGGTTCATTTCAACTTTTTGCATGATTTGTGAGGAAATGTTATGATATGATTATATAAGAATGCTTATTTTATAAATCATAAAAGTGAAATTCCAACATTAATTTCGTTCGTATTTCATAATGGTATTAGCTATCATAAAAATATAAATGTCATGTCAAATGTTTTATTACTGTCTGCAAAACGGAATAAATTAAAATTTGAATTAAAGTCCTATAAAAGTGTGTATTTTATGTTCCTGTTGAACCATACGTCACTGCTGCTAGCTGACAGATCGATTGTTCTTCGTCGATCTCGTTTCATGTACGCCGGTCTTTATCACTCTTTATACATTGCTGTTGTGGCAATCGAACAAGACAGTGTCATTCTCCATGCTACCGCGGATATGAACATGTGATATTGCGTATACTTTTAACAACCTGTTCTAATTAAACACATCTGAAATATTTGCTCCGTTTAACACAGGGTATAATATACGTATATTACCTTTGACCTCCGATAAAGCTTGCCTATAGGTGAATAAACAGTGATCGGAACTTTTCGACACACTGGATGTCTTCGCATCCGCCATATATATATATATATCAAAGGGTAAAAGTGACAACCTATATAATATGATATTTCAAGCAATACGACATAATTTGTATGTATGATGTATTTATGATATTTTTCTTTCAAGATTTGAAATCACAGATATCAAAGGGTAAAAGTGACAACCTATATAATATGATATTTCAATTGCAATACGACATAACTTGTATGTATGATATATGTATGATATTTTCTTTCAAGATTTGAATTCACGGATATTTTTTTCATGAACTTACTAATTCTATCCAGTTATGACAACAATATTGTAAAGAACAATGATCTTATCATAAACAAAACAACATTTCAATGTCATTTAGAATGCCAGGCCCTTTCATAATGTATAATTCTTTGGTATGTTTAGATAACAAAAAACCCCGATAACATGTATTTAATTCAGAATAGTATATTGAGTATAGGCATTCCATACGGTGTACCTTTCTACTGTTTCGTATAAATTCAATTTGACTTTTTTCACACTTATTTGTCAATACTATGTCACACGCACCGTCTCCAGTACGACCATCAGCTTCACCAACTTATAATTTACCAGTCTTATGTTACTTGTTGATTATTTTATTGTATGGGAATGTTCAGATAATACCAACAATTAACTATGAACCTAACATTAAGTCGACTAGTGTAAAGCGGCGTCCAGTTACAAAGGTAGGCTTGGGTTACATCTCAATTGGATAGATTATAACATGACAACCTGAAGGAAATTTATTTCTAGATAGAAATGTATCAATATGTATCGTTCAATCAGGTTATTTGGTACGATAGGGGGATCGTGAACTTTAAGTATCATGCTAAAGTTAAAAAACAACTAGAACATTACCCTGGTCGCTTAATCGCTTGTAATACTGCGCAGTCAAATAAACTCGCATTATATTTCTCCTATACACTGGTGACATTTTCTTTGGAATGAAGCCACAGGAACCTCTTCATAGTTTGGACGATGCAAACTCGATGTGTTTAGCATGCGTTTTAGGTTATATCCATTGTTTTGTAAATTGTTGTCGTATGACCATGCATTATTGCTCTCTTTACTTGATTTTCCCTCAGTATAACGTCGAATTAGAACACATTAATCCACACAGACATAAATATAAAAGTTTGTCCGAAACTAATAGACCACATAATGTAGATACCTAGGTACCATCAGTTATATTTAAACGTCCCCTGACAGTTTGTTAATTTACTAGATCATTTTGAGATGGAAGTTGAGAGAGAGAGAGAGAGAGAGAGAGAGAGAGAGAGAGAGAGAGAGAGAGAGAGAGAGAGAGAGAGAGAGAGAGTGTGTGTGTTAACTGTCAATGACGAGCTTAGTTGTTATATAAAAGATCAATCCCTACTATATGCCAAATTAAACCTATGACGGCTTTACCACACCAATAATTTAACAGTTCTATTGTATCTGCGTGTGGCTTCTGTTCAACTGAGGAGTAGTGGTCATCTATATCATAGGGGAAAAACAGTTCTATCGTCATTCTTTAAAAACTCCCAACTTCCGGTTCAAACCAAATGTATAAGACAAAAACTGTCTATTTTGCGCTTGCATTTAGAAAAAGATTTAATGTATCGAACGGCAATGTTATCCCTTTGGATAAAATATCAGGATCCGTAGATGTTCTAAGATAACAGCGGTGTGATTTTGTACAGTATTACATATGTAGGACGGTATATATAAATATCAATTTTCGAAACATAACTCATATAGCTACAACATCTATATACTATAAAACTTAAGTACCGACACAATGAAATTAGAAAATTTTCTTAACGACTATGTTGAATTTTGCCTGCTCAACCAATCAGATTTCATGATTTGTCAAAGTTGAGTAGCAATTATGGCGTCAGGGCCAGGTGGAAAAGAGGAGTAAGCACCTGCTGTTGACCAGTAACGCTGTCAAGTTCAAATGAAATAAGTGTGGAATGACTTTTCGTCACTATCAGCATAGTCGATTCAACGGTAACTACCGAACAAGTAATTCATTATTTCATTTGGCCTTGTATGATACCACATTATCTTTAGAAAATACACATACTTTTCAAATTGGAGCTCAACTGATGAAGTCTAATTGACAGAAACGATATCGTCTTGAGCGTTTTAACTTTGGTATTATGTTTATAATATTCATTAAATGAAATAAAAGAAATGCAAATAAGGTAACGATAACGACCGTAAAAAAGCGAAATGTTGATATTAAACACAATTCCTTATATCGTTGTTATGATAGCATATCAGTGAGTAGTTTGTCTCTGTATAAACGATACTCATATTTTGACTGGCGTATCGAATTATCTGTGAGACATAAACAGCATATGCAACAGAAAAAGGGATATTATTGCTTAAATGTGGGGAAATGACGAAAAGAAATCACCACGTTTCTCGTATAATCTGGTTGGCAATTAGCTGTGTGTGTCTGTGGATAGTAAAAGTGCAAGTACCTGAGTTATTACACGCATAACGTCCATCATAAACTTTATTCTTCGTGTAGCAATTCAGTGTATATTGTTTGATTACACGACGACGAAAAAGAAAGAAATAGAGGAGGAAGAGGAAGACAATGGTGATTCTAGAAGAAAATATAGAGAAGAAGACGAAATCAGATAAACGTAAAACCTTTGCATATACACATTGAAATCCATCTTAATCCTGAATTTTCTAGTCATAATGTTTGATACATTCAAAGCACGGTATTATGGACCAACATTTGGTTTTATCAGGCACAGGTCTCTGTCAGTAGGTCTTTATTTCTATCTTACCTGTTATAAGGACAATTATTTTTTTGAATCAAGAATAATTGCATTATTTAGTCGTTGTAAAGACGCATACTATTAACATTACGATTGTCACTGAAAAAGTGTTTTTGAGTAATTCAATTTTGAATACATTTAGTGTTTTCGTTAACAATTATCAATTTACTGTGAGTCTAAACTATATAAACAAACATATTCTCACCTCAAGTTAGCACAGAAGTGAGTCTTGCGAGATCCTATGTTGGTAAATTTTACCAATTTTACTGCGGAAAGGATTTGTTTATCTGTTTATCGTAACAAGATTTCTCTTCCATTATTTAACATTGAACACCATGTTGCAATTGTAAAGGCTGTTGAAATTGATCTATCGCAAAGTGTCTGTTCATATGCTTTTTCACGTCATTCGACTGTGATGTCATAATTACACAAGTGTTTGACGGGCCACTTAATTGTGTCATGCCGTGTCGGGCATTTGGCGATAGGTCAATTCGAGTTAAACACCAACATAAAAATATAACATTAAAACATTAAAGACATAACATTATTTTCAAACTCATGGCATCAAACATACGACTTATGTACGTCTTATACAACAATTTAACACGAAAAGCAATTTTGAATAAAAGCGATCTTATATCAATTACATTATTTATTTTTTATTTTGTTGATATCTGATTGTGTGTTTGTTTTGTGTGGTGTTTGCTAATTTTCCAGTATGCAATTTAAATCAAGGAATAAATAGTAAGGGGAGATCATACAGGGAATGATATTGCATTAATTGCCAGTTTTGGATTTATCGGAAGAAACGTGGGAAGGTAGGCAAATAGCTAATATAAAAAAATCAGGTGTAAAAGGGCACAAAACAATTAGAAAAGTATGTTTGTTTATCTAAGTGATGTTTAACGCTATGACCAACAGCGAGAAAGATGGTTTAGAGTGGCATTAACTGTAATTATCAACACGTTGCAGACTTTTAGAATAGGACTGCAGTACGTGGACCATAGACATGTGTTTCAAACAGAAACTTAATAGATTCTAGGTTGAAATGAAAATGTGTTTTAAAACATGTTTTTTAAATATCGACACACTCACAAAAATCATTACTTTTATAATAAAATTGTGATTTAAAGAACATTTAGATATAAACTACACATATGACCAAACGTTTGTATAGATTCTGTTTTAATGTTTAGTATCTTGATAGGCTTTTAAAATCAGCATACACCTCAGCTAGAAAACAATTTGTTTCTGATCAATTTGCAATCGGCACGAAGCATGCTAATTTAAAAGAGCCAATCAAGATACTGAGATCAGAAAAGGTATAAAACGTTTTGGTCACATGTGTCGTGTAGTTTATATTCTGACGTTTAATTCAATCACAACTTTATTATACCATTTATCTGTTAATACACATAAAACCCCGCCAAGTCATATCCGAACGAAGTCGAATATTTCATTTTTTTTTACTTTTAGTATTTGTACTTGATGTACAATAACAAATAAGAGCTATAAACAGGCATAACCAAATCTTATACCCCTATATATTTTAAGAAAATGGAGGCCAGGTCCAATGTGGTTGAATTTATCAATTGCAAATGAATAATTGCCAAACTGGGTTTCTCAAGCAATGTCCACAAAGTGTACAGGACTTGTTATGTGTATATCTCTTTCTTGTTATTGTATATCGTAATAAGTATTAAAACAGGAAAGATAAAAACACGGCTAATTCCCCTTTTCAAACTGCAATGTATATTAAACAGAATTAGAGCGACGCATGGCTAGTGCAGGAAATAAAAAAGATATAACAAAACGAGAGACAGAAAGATAGATACAACGACAAAGAAATCGAATATTTCATCGTCGTAAACAAGGAAGAATTGGTAAGAAGAGTTGAATGCAAAATAGAAACAAGGAAAAACTTGTAGCTACAAAGAAAGTGAACAGATGTTCTGAATTCAACAAACGAGGAATCTGTATCTTTTTATCTGCTAGTTCTTATATCAACAACAAATATGACTGGCAACTGTCAATAGATAATTATGTCAGTAACGTCGATAAATATTTCATTAAATTGTATACGTGACAAAAGGTTATCACAAATGACATCTACTACTTGTCATCAACAGCGATAAAGTCAATATAACGATAATACAAAATTATATACATGTATATATATGCTATAACATAAAATGTAGGAAATAGGATTGGTTGACAGGATATTCATGGCTCGTTTTTCCCTTGATTTTTTTAAATGGCGTTTTACCATTATTCAACAGTTCAGTTATAGATTGTCCGTTAAATTCTAATTCTAGAGGAAAGAACACCTATCTAAGGTAAAGTGGAATAGACAACCGGTCTTATGCAACTGAAATGGAATACATTTATAAAGAAGCTTTGGTTTCACCTGAACTCGAACCCACACTGGCAGATGTGAAAAACTTCGTGTTTTAAACCACTATGTTGTTACAATTCAATAATGACAGCCCCATCATTGCTTTTTTTTTACACGAATTACTACCTTTAACACAGAAACGTACAATAAATAGTACCTCAATCGGTAGATACAAAAAACATTATATTTCAAATTAATCTTGGGTTTAAAAAAAATAAACGAAGGTTAGGGTATCCGGAAACACAAATATTTCTATTTGGTCTAACAACAGATGAATCAAAATATTTCAAGTGTTATCAATAACCACACCTATATTAAATATGTGATATGGATGATTGTAATTGCCACGTGACTTCATTGTTGGCTATAAAATTTTAGATATCAAACGTGGTCGCAAATGCATAAAAGGATAAAATATATTTTTTAATATATGACACTGATTTAAACACGACAAAAACACTTTATATTTGCGTGAAGAGTGGTAAAATTTGCTGCTAATCAAAACGAAACGTTTTATGTTTGTTTGGAAAAAGTGTATGAGAAAAATTACTTGAATTTCAAATGTTTTAGGGTGGTATTGAATGTGTTCCTTCTCTCAAGTTGAATGTTTTTAGAATATGTTAAGTTGTCATTGTGTAATCGAGTGTGTTTTATTTGGATATTGCTGTTGGGATCTCGGACAATTTTGGAAAAAAATACATTTCATCGAAATATTGCAAAAAGAGAAAGTAACATATCTGATATCAATACTGAAAATTGTTTTATTCGCGAGAAATTTATTTGCGCGTAATTTACAGTAATGTATTTGTTAATGAATATTGTACCGGAATCAGAAAGCAGTTACAGCAACTATGTTTTATGTAAAATGTAGATGTTGTGTCATCAATATTAACTCGGAGATAACTATTACAACAGAAATCCAGAATACGAAATTTAATGAGTTATTCGCCTATGATACCTGATCCTTGACGACAACCTTATATCTGTACCTGGGACATATCCATCTATCATAAAAGATGATCATTATAGCACCTTAACAGGCATCAAAGTTTATAAAAAAAAAAAAATTATGATACAGATCCGCATACAGGAAACTTCTTTTTTATCCCGTCCGACAGAATATTTTCTTGGACTTATAACAAAACTAACATTGCTTTCTAAAGTGAGATCCTTGTAGTTTAACTAGGAAATAATTCTAACTAATTTTGATATTAGCATTTGTAACATCATATAGATGTATTTAAAGTTGCCACTTGCTACACCTGACTTGACCACGACACAAAAGGTCATATTTTCCTTGTGAATTTAGGAGCCATCTTAAGAAATAAATTATTGGATGAATAAGGTCACTTGAAACAATAATTGATTGGTAGACAGACAGATAGATAGATAGATAGATATCAAGAAATACATATATCAAAATAGATAGCTAGATAAAAAGATGGATATCAAGATAGATAGATAGATAGACAGATAGACAGATAGATAGATAGATAGATAGATAGATAGATAGATAGATAGATAGATAGATAGAGAGAGAGATGGATGAAAAGATAGATAGATGGATGGATGGATGTATACCAAAACACAGACAGATAAATAAATAGATAGATAGATAGATAGATAGATAGATAGATAGATAGATAGATAGATAAACAGATAGATAGATAGATATATAGATAGATAGAGAGATAGATAGATAGAAAGATAGAAATATTGATAGATAGGCAAATAAATTGATTACAATAAATGGAAGGATAAATAATTGACTGATGACTAATTATATAGCATTACATACATACATACATACATACATACATACATACATACATACATACATACATACATGCATGCATGCATGCATACATACATGCATACATGCATACATACATACATACATACATACATACATACATACATACATACATATCAAAATACATATCAAAGGTTTTGCTGTTAAATCACTGTTCATATACCTAATATATGTATCAAATGTGTTGTTAGATCATTGTCCATATACCTAATATGTCTAGCATACATTACTGTAGATTAAGGTGCTTCGGGATCTCGGTAAAATGTACCCAGTTTTGAGATATCACCTTATAAATCATGCCATCGTCCGAACTTTTTCAGTTTCAATTACAATATAAATACAACATTTGCAATCACATATCCCTTGCCTAATAACACAAATCAATCAATATAATCAAAGCTGATAGTAAAAAAGCGAATAATTTAACAAGCACTTACCTCGTGGACTTTTAGATAAGAATATCACGTATACTTCTTTTAATTTACTTCATAAATGGGTGAATAGTTCCATACGCAACCCTGTAAATAATCATATTTACATAGTTAGTTTGTGGATTAACGTATCTAATACAGTGCAGATATTATTTCGTGTGGCAATTGCAACATTTCACATTGTTAATATTGTCTAAACCGTCTTTTCTTTTAAAGCATCCACCTGATTTTAAACTGCTAACGTACGCATCTGTTCTCCATTACATTTCAACACCCTTCTCGACATTAAATGTCTACTATATGTCATAGCAAAATATTAAAGATGATAAAACTGATAAAGGCGATAAAACCATGCGTGCACTCGGGTACAACATTTACTCTGCCTTCTCGGCATCAGCGCTTAGAGACGTACGCTACCTCTCTATTTTACGGACATATCAGTTTCACCACAGCTTTTCATATTAAGCTATTTTCATCCTGAATTAAACCCGATCTTGAATTGTAAATCTAGCAACTCAAAACACAAGTGACACACTCAAAACACTAATAAAGAGATTATTGAAGTTTTAATAAATACAGGATTTTTATCGGCGTATGTTATGACTATTGTGTTTTTCCTTTCAGATTTCAGGAGATATGAATTAATTTTGATGTTCCCTGAGATTGAAGTTGTGACATTCTAACGGTCAGTATCCGTATCTTGTTTCTAACATCTTATTCACTTCCATTATTGCTCTGTAACAAAATAGATGGCTGAAAATTAAATGAAGTCACACGATTTTATATTAAAAGAGCATTAGTTCCTCTGACAATACCTACCTTCAAAGTAGAAAATCATTTATGTATTTCCTATGCCAAAAGCATAAGACAGACAGAAACATTATACATACAAAACAAACACTTGTCAAACGTCCCCCCCCCATTTTTTATCAAAATCTTGATTAAAAATCAAAAATAATATTTTAAAATAGCAACAATAACTTATTTCAATACTACTTGTCATTTATATAATTACAAATTAATTGTAATGGTTAAATCATAATTTTGTTCAAAGAAAGAAAAGTGAACTAGTGCTTGCAGTTATTATCCGATTATTGATTAATCTGGAAAGGAATTCTAGTTGCAATTTCTGTCAAAGATTACAAAAGATATCAGTTGTATAAATGTCAATATCATTCAAGATTAATAATTCAATAAAAACTAGATTAGAAGACAAGGTACAACCAAATGGCCTTATTTGCCTTTTCTATGAAAGTCACTCAACTAAAAGACGTCATTTAATTCGCGGATAATATGTAACACACACACACACACACACACACA